>WEIV01020303.1:102443-114618 GCA_013390005.1 Calyptomena viridis
CTGGGCTCGAGCAGGGTTTGAGGAGCAGCCATCTGGGAAGGCACTGCGGCAGGACAGGGTAGATTTCTCCAGCCAAACCAGGAGCTCGTAATGCAGGAAGGGGTCCAAGTTGACGCCAGAGCTCTAGGTTGTTCAGGAAGCAGTCCCCGATGTCCCAGCCCCAGCTAACATGTGGCCCAAGATGGCGTGGTCAAGATCCTGGGCAGCAGCAGATCCTCTCAGCAGCTTGGCACAGCCAAAAAGGACATGGTGTCTGGGCTCCACCGCTTTTTATACCCTCTGTTCTGGCCCAGCATTCCCTGCACTTCACGCATGTGTGTATGCCTTGTTCCCACGCTTTTCCTACCCCAGGAAGCCATAGCCTTGTGTCCCATTGGTCCATCCTCGTCCCCACCTACTTCCAGTCCTGTATGGAGGGAGACCATCTCTGCTTCTGCCATGTGGCTCAGCCAAAATGGCGTCTGTCTTCTCCCAACCCCCAAACCGAGACCTCCAGTCCGCCTTGGGTGCCCCGACCACAGCTGGAGCCATGGAGATGTGGGGTTCCGGGGCACTGGGAGCCGCTGCAGAACAGGGGGGCATGTGGCAGCCATGCCGAGCGGCACCCCCGCAATGGGCCGGGGCCCGGTCCGGCTCTGGTGCCAGCCCGGAACACCTCTCCCCCCGCAAAGGGAAACCACCATCCCTCAGGGGTAATAGCGACTCCCGGCACCTCGGGAAACGGGGCCACCATGGGACAGCCATGACCCCACGGAAACGCCATGGCAACGTGGGGCAGATGATGACGACCATGCGGCCCCGCTGCGCCCCAGCAGGGGCTGGTGGTGGCAGCGCCACCGTGGGAGTGGCACTCCCAGTGGCATGACAGTGCACTGAAAACCATTTCCAGACTGGAGGCATGGCGCCAAGGCCGCGCCGGGATGCCTCCTGCGGAGACGCTGTGGGCTGCAGCGACTGCAGCCATGCAGCCCCACCAGATTGGAAGTGCAGAGAAACATGTGGCAGCGTCTCAGGCGCACGGGCAGTGGGGCCGACTCGCCTCCCGCCGCTCCAGGGAAGGGCTGCTGCCCCCTGCCCGGGGTGGTGCCAGCCATGCAGCCCCCCTCCCATGCTGGGTCCCACCGCAGGCCAGGGTGGGGGGTGCGGGGGCCAACAACCATAAGGGGAGGGGGCCCCTGCATCGCTTCGTTGGTGCCCTGGGGCCTGGCGCTGTGCGGACAGGGGCACCCCCTCCTCACTCCTTGCTCCACTATGGACAAAAGTTTTATAATATCATGTAAAAACCATGACATGGTGCCTGGTTTGTTTTTTTTTCTCTCTATTGATTCAATTTACTCAGACTTGCATGTTTGCATGTTACACATGCACACACACACACAAATCTATATTGATATGAAAGCAAGTTCCTGATAAACATTTTTAAATGCTTCTGAGTTAATTTTTAGTCTATTTACATAGCAATGACAATGTGAAGATAAGCCTCAAAGACAAAATAAGACTTCCAAAAGAATAATTCAATTTCTTGGAACAGCAGGCAAACAATTCAATAAGAGGATCTAAAAGGGTTGTAAACTACAGGCGTGCAAAATGAAACAAAATACTCTCCTCCTGGCTTAACTGGTGTGCCAGCACTCTCCAGTTATGCTTGTAATTTGGATGACTCATCAGGACTTTGCAGTATCACTACATGTTTGTCTACCATTACTTCAGAATTCTTCAACTATGTAGAACCTCTTGGATTCCAAAATCTGCTTTAGGAGGGATGTGATTGCAGGATCTTTTTATAGTTTGCAGTGAGCAATCTGTTGTCAGATGGAGACATTCTCAGTGGTTGTGCTCCTTGGGTGGGCAGCATCACCAGCACTGAGCATGTGTAGCATGTTTTCAGAAGCAGAGAATCCTACTAAGATGAGGTTCATACAATATGGGGCTGGCAGAGTATGGGGAGCTTTGTGAGCATGTGTGTGTGTGTCTGTGCACGCATAAATTTGGTCGAACAAATCCAGAGTTGGTGAATGTGGAAATAGTAAATTTCTTCAGAACATTGGGTGAGATGACACTGCATGATGCATAGGTTAATTCCACTGGCTCATAGTGATTTTTAATTTGAGACTAAGACTGGAAAACAATAAAGAACTCAGCTCTGTGCTTTGGCATTATTGCCTGTATCCTGTCAGTGATTACCCAGATAATTGCTCAAGTGCTGCAAAATATTTTGGAATAACTCTGCTCTAATTGCTAATAATGATATTTTGTCTCTGCAAGTGTACTGAAGATCAGTGCCAAGATTTTAGATGTTAACTTACAGTCAATGAACAAGCACTGATTAAAGAAATCCTTACATCTGCTTACTAAAAATAATGCATGGATTTATATGATGTAATCTGATTGTAATCTTACATCTACTTTAACTTGTGGTTTTATAGGCTGCATGTAGCAAATCACCTTTGCTCATGAATAAAATTAACTTCTTGCAAAAAGTCACCTGCCCAAGAATGGAATATGATGTTTGGTCTCCTTCATACCTCACCTTAACAGTCACATGCAAAGCAGGAGAGCTGGTGGTTGTGTTTCTTTATACCTGACAGGAGATGCGAGTCTGCCTGGAGTCACAGTGCTTCTGATAAAGAGTGACTGGAAGTAATTCTCATTAATAAAACTGTTGAGAGCTCTACAGCTAAACCTTGCCATAAGCATTATTTCAGCAGTTTTATTTAATAAATAAAAGGACATTTCTTTTGCAGAATGACCTTTTTCTTTTTGCAAGGAGGTCTATATCTAGTAATTATTCAGTTTTCCATTTCTGAAGGGTGTTACTATGTGCACACAAGTGTCTGTGCATTGAAGGCTAAACTCAAGCCAGTTATACATATGTATAACTTGGAGCAATCCAGCATGGAGAAAACAATCTTCAACTCCTATAGCAATAATGGAATTGAATTCAAAACCACCAGCCTACTAACTTAGGGAGAACAGGAACCTAAATACCACCCAGCTCTAACTTCATTTGACTGCAGCTCTTGCCAGATGTCTTGGGGTGACTTTATGATGTATCCCATATCGCCGTATCGCCAGCTCTATACCAGGAGAAGTGAATCTTGGGCCTTTCTGTGTCTTTGGGCTGGGCCTGAGAGCTGAGACAGCAGTTTGAGGAGGAAATTTTCAGCAAGACCCCTGGAATACCCAGGTCCCAGCTGCAGAGCTTTTGGGCTCGTTAACACTCCTTCCCACAGCTGCAGGATATAAAGCTTGAGAAGGGCTCCTGTGGAGGTGTGCTGGAGAGAGGATGAATTGTGGAGCTTCTGTGGTTTTTTGGGACTTTGGTTTCTCTTCTTTGTTTCTGGATTTGTTTGGGACATTAGAACATCAAAACCTCACTGGGAGACCCTTTCACCGGCCTGGCCTGGGGGTGCCCCCGTATTTTCTCCTCCGCGGCAAAGGAAGAAGGAGATCATATCAACAACAGGACTCTGAATCTTCCACGTTCTCTCTTCCCACCGTGGGGGAGGGGGAGCTGCTGCCTCCTTTTTATCAGAGAATATTTATCTCTCTGAATTTATTTGTCCCAAACCAGGACACCAGACTATCGATCAGGGATGCTGGAAGGGGTGGGACAGCCCTCTCCATGCAGCACCTCCGAGGGTCTATGTGGCTGTGTGGTGAACTGGGATGGGATGTGGAACTGTCCCCCTCTCTCTATTCCATACTTTGTCACCTTGCTTTGGTTTGGCAGCCAGCCAGGCAAATGTCTGCCAGGTCTAGGCACTGAGCAGAGCTGGGCAGAGAGGGCCTAGGGACAGGAGAGGTCACCAGGTGCTTTAGGAATGAGGGCAGTTCCTGTAGCACAACTTGACTGCCGCAACTGGTGTATGACCTAGGAAAGGGAACTGATGGAACAAGCGTGCTCGTGCTGCTGCACAGAAGAATGAAATGTGGGGATAAGTCTGAAGCTTTGGAAATGTATACCCATGGGCTGTGTTCCTGGCTGATCAGGAACATGCCTGTTGGCATCTTCTGTTCCCTTATGTGGGCTCTGGAGAGTTGATAGGTTCAGGGAGGTAGCACCTTGATGAACCTGGCCCAAGGATTAGCACCTAGGGATCAGCATCTTGCTTGTGAACTCTGGGTTTCTGAAGTCTTCCTATCTATCTAGTCCATCCTGTGCCATGTGCTCTAGGATGATCCTGCTTGAGCAGGGAGGCTGGACCAGATGACTCACTGTGATCCCTTCTAACATGCCCAATTCTGTGTAATTCAGTGATTCCCTGAAGGAAAGCTGTGCATCCAAAGTGCTGGAACAACTTCTTGGCTATGACTTTGGGACCCCTTGGCAGAGCACAGTGACCACAGCTGGAGCTGGCCTTTGCCTTTGACAGGGTTTTCTCCTTCCACCTCAGACCATCCTCTGTCACAAACAAGGCATTACACCTTGCTGTTGCTGCTGGTGTTGTCTGCAGCCCAAAGGGTGAACTAGTGTGAAGCTGCTGCAGGCAGCACTTTGCTCGGTGGTGTTCTCTTGCCACAAGACAGGGGAAAGAGTTAGTAAATTATAGTGAGCAGCACATTGCTGCAGCCTGTTTGGAATGAATCCAAAGCCCAATAATGGCAATGGAAAGATTCCAAATTTCCACTGTGTTTTAAAAAACTATTATCCTTTCTTTCTGTCAGGAGTCTTGTTTCACAGGAGATGGCATGCACTGTCACAAATCATTTAGAAGAAGTAGCAAGCACTTACTTAATATAGGGTATCTCAAGGTGCATATTCAAATATTTCTTATCTGTCCAAAGCACATAAAGCTGTTTCTGGACAAAATTTTCTGCAGACTACTGTTCTGTGTTTCTCTCAACATTTTACAGCCTTCCTTCTGAAGTCAAAATCTCAGACTTAGGGCTTACCGGCACTCTGAAAAATGTCTGTTATACTATATGTATCTTCTAATGAAATAATGACCAGTGTGCTGGCAAATAATTTTAGTTTAAAGATATTTCAATTAGGTCACAAGTTAATCAAACTACTTTCAACTCTCAAGACTACAAGTTATTGCTGGTAAGTACCTCTCAGCTAATGAGGAGCACAGCTGTGTGGGTTTTTAAGTTGAATAAAGCTGCCTCTTCCTATCTGTCTAAATCCCAAAGAGGAGGATGAGTCCAACCCTGTGCATACTAACCAGCTCCTTTCCAACTGCCCATTAAAATATAAAGGTGCAAATGTGTTATACTGCATTTGCACTATAAAGGTGCAAATGCTACTGTACCCATGAAGTTACTTGTGCTTTTGGGTCTCTTCAGGTTACATTGCATAGGTAAAAGAAAACACCAGCTATCTTCTATACCAACGGAAAGCTAAGACTAATCAACCCAACAGATGATATTTTTAGCTACAAGAGAGCATACAAAACAGGGACACTAAGAGATGAAGTTGTCCCTGCTGCACTGAGCTGTGGGATCTCCAGCAGGCCTGTTTGCCCTGTGAGTGGAGGCACTGCCCTTGTGTCTTATGTAAATCCCCCAAATCATCTACTTGTCTGGTCCTCTATCTGGGTGTTAATGTTCCCTTTTGCCAACTGCTCAGTTGAAAGTCAACAAAAAAGATGCCCTTTCTCAAGCAGGTAGTGCTACCAGCACTCATTTGGGGTTATATCTCTCTCTCAGAAAAAAACTTCTCTTGAGTTAAGTAATAATCCTGCTGGTTTAGTTAGGAGAGAAGGAAGGACAGATCTTGGGACCACAGACCTAGGATTCTGTGCCAATAGTAGGGGAAAAAGTGTATGTGCCATTTCAGCCAATGAAACCAACATCCAGACTGGGATCTCTCTGAGCCCAAAATCAAGGTGCTGTTTTGCCTCCAGGGTACCCACTGCTGGGTACCCACATCCCCTGCAGAGCTACAGTTTTCTCTCTATGTCTATCTAAGGAAAAAAATATTGGCACATAGTTGAGCAGAGGAAGTGAGACTAAAAAAACCCACAAAAGCTACAAGGAAAGGAAGGACCTCCTGGGGTTGACCAAAATCTTGCAAGACCCGTGTTCTTTCTGTTGCTTGTTGACTGTGAGCACAAGAAAGGAGCAGAGACCCAGCTTGCTCCTTATGTCCATGATGGATCCCCTGTATGTGGGAACATGTTTTTGCTTCAGCAAAAAAGTATGTCAGACTCGGGATCAGACCTGGGAGTAGCAATAAGTAATGGCCACTTAGGCTGTTTGAAGTGAATGGACTTTAATGAACATGTTTCTCAAAGCTTGTAATCTGTACATGATGCATTTCTGCCTGTTGATCATAGGGGTGACAAAAAGCCTTATTAACACAACAAATCCATAAAATCCAAAAGTTTCAAATAATTTACATTTGTATCTTAGGCTAATAATTTCATTTTGGGGTTCCCACAATACAAACGCAAGGAAGACAGAAGACCTTTGTTACAATCATTGTAATAAATGCAGGTTTTACTTTTTCGTCATGAAAACTATGTTTTGGGCTTCGGTTTTCTTTATAGCCCCTCTGGCTTTCTGACACACATTGAGAACCCCTCCTTTCTACTACTCAGTCATGAAAACAGAAGGTCTGCATAAGGTCAAGTAGATTACTGAATAAATCAAATTAGGAAATGAAGAACCATCACTTTTCAAAGCTGGCTTGTGACAGAACAAAAGCATTTTTCTTCATTATTTGATTTTTATAATCAAATACACTCAAAATTATATTCTTGGAAAAAAAAATCAATCACCTAGAAGTCAAGCCAAGTTTCTGCTGCTATTTTGCTAAATGTACTTGAATAGACAGGATACATATAGCTTTGACTATTTACTCAATCCTATCAGCTGTGTTGGCAGCTGCAGAGACTTGCAGTGATGACAGGTGAATCTCCAGGGCACAGAGAGCTGACACAGGCACTTGTGATACCTTCTGAAAGAGCAGTGCACTGGCACAGAGCTCTCCATAGAGCTGGTGCCTTTTGCAACCCCTGGAGTCAAAGCACAAATAAGTGACGAGCTCTGAGGTTCGTGCTGCCTCCCATGCAGAGGTAGGAGGAAAGGCAGTATCTTCCCAGACATCTCAATGAAGGAGCTGCAGGGTCTACCCAGCCTGGCTAGTGCCTTTCTCTGTAGACTGCAGCTGGAGAACCATTTTCACCCAAATAATTACAGTTTTATATTTACAAGACAAGATTGCCAGGAAACAGAAGGTAAAATGTTAGAAAATACTTTTTCATTCATACCTGGGGCAAATGTTTTGGTTCACCTTTCTCGGATGTGTGCTGGTTAGACAACTTTGTATTATAAATCAGAGATACTGGTTGTAGTAAGAAGCTTCCAATTTAAATTGTCAGGGCAGAAAATAATTAGAAACAAAGGAACAGAGAAATTCCCTGGTGAAGACCTACATCTTTCTACTTAGCTGAGATCTGATTTCAAAAAGCTCTGTTCACTGCCATAAATTCAGCTCCTGGGTGCAGAAGAGAGCTTTGAGTGGAGAAAGAGCTGAGCTTTTGTTTGCACAGGTATTATATGTGCAGACATTTTCCAAGTGAATTTAAAATGTATCTGCTGTCAGATTTCAGTATAGTTATAAAATTTTCTTATCTCCTAAATGCATTGGAACTGGAAATTAATAGTCTTAATTTTTGGAATTTTGCAAGCCATGAAAATAAAACTGTTTCTATGCTGTGAAATGCAGAACACATGCAGAAGAAAAATATACTTACTTGAAACAATTTATTTGTGTTTCATAAAATACAAGTTGTTTATTCTTAAGCAAAGTTTTGGGCAGGAGACAAAGAAAATTTACAGTCCCCACAAGACGTGGGTTTGCAAGAACCAGTTACATGTGCAACCTTCATTTCCTGACATATAAACATTCAGGCCAGAGACATCCTACACTGCTGATTATGTCAGCTCAGTTGTCATCTGTACAGCTCATCTGTATGCAAGTCAAGGCTGCTCTTGGTATTCACGGCCTGGTGCTAAAGTTGGTTAATGAGGAAACCTATTGATCTGTAGCATTTTCTTTTAAAAGTTTAAAAGCAAAAGAGAACTATGAGAATGAAGTTATCACTCTCCTCTACCCTAACACGACAGCTTTCTCATCTGTTTGCCATTATTCTGGTGCTCCTGGTATAGTGCACCCTGGAGATCGCAAACACAAAGTGGGAGAAGTTTCACTTTTGTTCACCCTAGGTGAGAATATCTGCTTTCACTTTTGTGGGCATGTGACCAGTTATACAAAATTAATTATCTGATAACTTAAATTTCTCATTATCTCCTGAAACTGAAATTTCATTTCTTATTTCCAGACAAAGTTGAAAATCTTGCCTGTGGGAACTGCTTACAGAAGAGTCTTTTTATAGGCAGCAGTGATTCTCACTGCTCTGCAATACTAATAATTTAGTTAGATCTCTTGCTAATCTCAGCAAGACTAAAGAGAGGGGGCCTAACTCTTCCTGCCCTTGCACCAGCTTGGGAAGGGTGTAGTCCTCAGTGCTGCTGCTCCAGTGTTCTAGAGCTGCCTTTTCTGAAGGAATGAGTGGTACTAAGGAGAGGAGCCACTGCTGTTCAGCAATCAAAACATATACTCTTTATACTGGGCATTTCAACTGAAAAATTATTGATAAAAAGAAAGAAGCATGAGAAATATTCACTTCATTAACCATTAGGTCAATAATACTGATTTTTCATTGGAGTTACAGAAAATGTATTGAGATGTACAAACCCATTACCTCCATTTGACCATTTTATATTTTTTCCATTTACAAAACAAAGTGTAAATTTCTTAGCTGGAAGGCCACCAAAACATGAGTGTTTAAGTGATGAGTTTGATTCATGCTTTTTGTATATGGCATGAAGATAAAGCACATTGATGTGCACAGGAGAGCAAGAATTGACTACTTTTTCAGCTCTGCAGAACTGTGAGCAGAAGTGGGACAAGCAGCCCAAAAATTCCTATTAATTTCTTTTACTGCAGTGCATGCATACTAGTGACAGGGCACAACAGGCTAGTTGAAACCCACCAGACTATATATCCTGTTTGGTAAGTGTATTTTTTTTGATAATTGAAATACAGATGACTTAAAGCTGTCATCCACAATCTGGAATAAGGTGATTTTCCCCTCCCCAAAGCATCAGCACTTCAGGAGGACAGTCCAAGTGTTGCTCATAGCAGCCAACCTGGTTCTCATTGTGCTTTTTGGAAATAACTCCCAGTGACTTCAGAACAAACAGGATGGGGCTTGGCAAAAAGAATTTAATCCAAATGCCACTTCCCTGGCACTGACAACCTTTCTGTTAGGACCTTAGGATGTAGCCTACAGACCCTCAAGAGTCTGTGTGCCATGGACTAGAAGTGCTTCCCTTTGGGTGCCCTTGGCAAAAAGTTCACAGTGGTTCCTAAAGTCTAGAAATGCAAAGGTTGGATATAGTACAGCCAACCTGTTTGATGCATTATTAGGTTTTATTTCAACATGTATTAATAAACATTCTTCATTGTGCCAATTGTATTATCAGTAATTTTACCATTTGTCCTCATAGTTTGCTTTTGATTCGTTGCTAAATGGTAGGAGTTGGGAGCTTTCATACAGACTTGGCACTTTTCCAATATCAAATTAATGATCTGTTCCAGTTTAACTGTGCAATTTTTTCATATGTGAGTACATTCCTGGAAACCCTGAGCCCCCTCACCTTGTGTCCATCACTACTCTTGTGTGTTCTCTTTCTCCAGGGAATCACACTTTTAAAGTACTGTGCATCTTGCTGGATGGCTGGAAGATGAAGTTCCCCAGCATTGTGGGAGCTCACCTAGAGGGATAATAACTTTTTTCAATGTTAGGTGTTAATACAGTTTTTTTTCCCTGAACTGCATAGAATACAAATTTTTTCTTGAATTTTGTTGGTTTACTGCTACAAGTTCATCTTAAGCCTCTGTTTTCACCTTTTCAGTCTCATTTCATTCTGAGTAATCAAATTTCAAGGAGTAAAAGTTTTCCCTTTCTCAGATTCTCTGTGCCAACACTCCTGGGTGATTTGGTGCCAGTTGCATAAAGCCGCCAAACCACACAGAAGATCCTATGAGCACCCCCAAGCAGTGCAGCCTCAGTTTCAGTGATGACAAGTGACATATTGCTTATTAAAGATAATATCTTGCCAGCTCCCATCCCTCACTCTCTTTTTCTTTCTGCAGTTTCAGAACTAGTGAAACCAGGCTTGTCTGTCAGTGAGTCAAAATTTTATTTTTTTTTTAATCTGCTTAGTTTTATATCACAAATTTTGAGAGTGCAGTTACTGTGTATCAAAGGAGCAGGCCAGTCAGTCCTCTAGGCTATGAGCATGCTGGTAAAAATACTACCAAGTTCCAGATGCAAATGCTGGACCATGACTGCCTTTGTGGTTAAAGTGCATGAAACATCTCTGACATTTGGGACCATTCCCAAAAAATGGTTTGGATGCAGCCACCCTGCTTCAAAGGCTAAGCATTTTTACTTGCATGGAGATGTCCAAACCATGGCACCTGGGCACAGGAAAGTGTGGAAGTAGCCTCTGAGTTGGCATGGGTGACTCATCTCTTGTTTGACTTTTGATAATTCATAGCCCCTGAATAGGGCTATGCATAAGGTTAATCCAGCATCTAGGACCCTCTTAGAGGTGAGGACTGAAGCGGAGCAGGATTTATTCATTTTACTGGCATCAGGAAGTTGGAGACCTGGGTTCAGTTTCTACCTTTTCCTGAACTGGAGATCCACATCTCCACTTCAGTTGAGCAACCTGATCACCGGCAGCCACCTTCCTTGATTCTGAAGCAAAGTGCTTATGTACAGATCACATCAGGAGAGCCTAAGGAGATGGACATAACACCACACCATAGTGCTTCAGAGCACTAGGTTGATGGTGTGGAGAGCAGGGAGAGCAGAAATCAGCTCCCCAGGCCCAACTTCCAGGAATGAAAACGCCCATAATGACTGGGATTTCTTGGAGCCGGAGCTTAGGCTGTCAGCATACAGTCTCTGGAGTTACACAAAGTTAAAGCAACTCCTTGCATTATTTCCAAATCACAACACACTTCTGCCAAGAGCTGGCTTATGTCCTGAAATTGTACACTGTGTAGCGCATCATCAATGTCTGGCTACATGTCCACTTCATTGTCAAGGTTACACTGAAAAGGGCACCCAAGTTTTGCCTAAAGTGTCAAGGTAGATATTCTGAGTGTTGCCAGGAAGTAAATGAGAACTTTGTCTGTCTACAAATGTAGAAATCATTGGTCATAGAGAAGACCAAACAGGACATTAAATGTCAGCAAAGCAGAGAGTCCTCTAACTCACCAAACCTTGTTTTTATCCCATGGAGGCCTCTGAATACTTTAGAATCATAGAATTATCAAGGTTGGAAAAGACCTTTGGGATCATCTAGTCCAACCTATAACCCAACACCAACCCTTCATCTAAACCATGGCACTAAGTGCCTCATCAAATTTTCTCTTAAATACCTCCAGAGACGGTGACTCCACCACCTCCCTGGGCAGCCCATTCCAATGGTGAATCACCATTTCAGTGAGGAAGTTTTTCTTAATATCGAAGCTAAACCTCCCCTGACAGAGCTTGAGACTGTGTCCTCTTGTTCTGTCACTGGTTGCCTGGGAGAAGAGACCAGCCCCCACCAGACTACAACCCCCTTTCAGGGAGTTGTAGAGAGCAATAAGGTCTCCCCTGAGCCTCCTCTTCTTCAGGCTAAACAACCCCAGCTCTCTCAACCTCTCCCCACAGGGCTTGTGCTCCAGCCCCTTTACCATCCTTGTCGCTATTTTCTGGACACGTTCAACATGAATATATTTGCAGTAAAATGTAAAGACCTTTTTTGCAGTTAGTTCTACTCCATAGTGTTGACATTTTTAAGTAGAGGAATGCATTAGTAATTTGTGTAATTTTTATTAGCTCAGCAGCTTGCTTATGAAAGACACAACCAAGACTATAAAACTGAATGGCACAAAAGCCTTTTGGGAATTGAGCTAGTAAACTAAAAGACATCCTACCAAAACAAATTGAATAATACAGAAATGTTTGTCAGAGCCAAAAGTCAGGACAATATTACATGCTGACATAATTATTGTACATGTTTGTGCAGTTGATTCATTGAGAAATACTACGGAACAGTTGAAAAGGCAATCACAAATTACATATTTTGATTTTTTTTC
>WEIV01020304.1:15183-41846 GCA_013390005.1 Calyptomena viridis
GGTTTTCACAGTAGCACAGTATTTTTCTTTCCCATTGAAAAGAAAAGATGTTGTATTATTTTTGACCTCTTTTATACTGGCATTTGTCCTGCATATTCATTGCCTTTTTTTGCAAATGAATAATGATGCAGCATCAAAAAGAATTGCTTAATATTTGTTCAGTGTCTTAAAATGCATTGGTTATTGTTGCTTTGTCATAAAAATATAATTCTATCAAAAGAAATAATGAAACAGAACTTGACACTGATTCTGTTCAAATAGTGCAAATATCTGAATATCAAAATAGTTAAACCAGACATATTTCTAGAATTTAATTCTGAATTTTTTCCTGACATTTGAGGAATCCCCACAAACTTGTCCTTCCCTCAGGGATTTTCTTGCAGGTTTTTATACTTTTTAAATTTTTTATTGATTCCCACCCCCCCAATATTAATTACATTTTCTATGTTGCCATAAATATGAATTTCATTATTTCTCCTTTTATAAGGTAACTTTTTGGATTAGGTTTCCCTCTTATTTAATTTTCCAACTTTTTTTGTAACAAACAGGAAATTTCAATAGAGATTCAAGTGGTTCTGTTCTCTGTTATGTCTCTGGTATGTCTGATTTGTTATTTCAAAGATGACTTCAAAATGGGCATCATGCAGTGTAGATTACTCTCTCTTTACTTTGTGTGCTGTTCTCATCCAGAAAGATAAAAACTACCAAATGCAGAGAAAAATGGGGATTTCATTGGCAAGACTTCCTTTTTCATTGCAGCTCCAGCATCACTGACCTGTGCTATGTTCCCTATCTACAAGTGTTCTTTCTGATTCTTTTAAACAACTGGAAATTCCAAACAGATGCAAATAATTTCCATATTGTCAGCAGATAAAATGAATATTTCCATTAAACTGTATGTTTATTTTGGAGTTTGAAAGGGCTTTTATTGTAGTTTTGTTGGTTTTAATCTACTAGAAGATGAATTTACTTTAAAACTGTTACATTAATCCAAGTACTGAACCTCTTAACTCATATTTAATTTGAAAATATCATATGCAGTTAATTAAATTTTGGTTTGAGTTCTTTGGAAATAAACTTCTTGTTATTGATGATGTCATTAGTGCCAGGAGATATTCGTTTCCTGTGAAGGACTGTAATAACCCACTGGGATTTTTTTCCTTTTTTTCAATCCCTGCATGATAAATTAATAATTCAGATAATTTGTTTATAAACTAGGCTGTAGGGGGACATTGCTGAACACTACAAATAAGTTTTTGATGTAGTTATAAAATTATTTCCTATGCTATTTATCATTTCTTAAACCAGACACTGTTGATGAATATTCAACATCTACATAAAGCACAGGGAAACCTTTTTAATCAGCACTAATGCTGAAGCGTGAATTTTCTAATCAGCCTAACCGTTGTGTGGTGTGGAAACCTATAGGACCAGTGAATTTTTCAGATTAGGGAGTGTTAATGCATGGAAGAAGGACAGACACTGACAGCCACACAAAGCTCTTGTTCATTTTTAGCACTTCTCTGGCTTCCAAGAAGAAAATCAAGCCATAGGAAAAGGAATTGGCTTGAAAGGCACAGCCTACCACTTACAATGGACCCCAACCTCCCTTTGGACAGCAAGCTTGTGACACTGTCTCAATGGGCTTTTACCCAAACAAGCCAGTTTCTTTATCATTTGTAGATTTGCAGTTTAACAACGTGGTGTGTAGTGTGAGGCAGCTCTGTGGATTCAAATGTGTGACCCGACAATGAAATCCAGGTTGTTCATGGTTCTCTCAAACTATACCTCATCCTCTCATGCACTTGTTTTCATGGACCATAAATATGCAATTAAATCTGATGTAATTTCACACTGCATTTTCTCTGTCAGAAATAAGTGCTGATTTTGTCAGGCTACAAAGTGGTTGATACGGTGAACTAGGAGACAGTTTGAGGAACCTCTCTCTCTTTTTTCTCACCTGAGTTAACTAGATGATGTTGAAGACTGGTCTTTCCTCCTGTCTTTTTTTTTTTCCTTACAAACAGAACTATGTTGTTGCTACAGTTTTTCTTTCTGAAGGGAGCTTCTCACTCTAGCAAAGACAAAGCTTTAGGATGCAGCAGTTCTGCTGCCTCTGTTCCCATATAGCCCACGCTCTTCCTTGTCTGAATGGTGCAGTGCCGAGATTATAGCACTGCAGATTAAGCTGTCTGCCCCAGCCCTGTTCTGGGGACTACCTCTTATATTTTGGGGGCGTGGAATGGAAAGCATGTCCATCCTCCAAGAGCTGTTTTCGCACTCTGGCAAATTCAAGATAATCCTGAAAGTGGATCTGTGCTAGTATTGGTCTATGTGAAGCGTAGGTACGCTACTCCTGTAGCCACTGACAGCAATCAGGAAATAGCCTGCAAGAAAGGACTAGGGTAGGGTAGGAAGGAGCGGAAAGTTCTTCTATCAGAGCTGGTCTGTCAGAACACCTAGAAAACCACGTTAAAAAGAAATGTTGCAGATCCACTAACTGCAAATTGTGGTCATCATAACACAATCTGTCCTTGTATTTATTTTTATTTTTATTTATTTATGTATTTATTTTTATGCTATGGCAAGAGATATATCATCTGGGGCACCATAAACTGCACCTGCTGAAAATCATTCTGATCTTAGGCCAAATCTAATACAAGCAGGCACAACTCAATTGAAGTCACGCTTGCTTACACCTGTAGTGAATTTGAAACTGGGTGTATGCATTGACTTGTACTAAATATGTTACTTGAAATGATTAAGCACTAACCCAGTCTATAGCAAACCTCTGAAGCCTATTCAAGTTAAGTGATTTATGATAATTTGCATTGCAATTGCTCTCTTCTCTGCTTGTCTATACTATCTGCAATACACTCTCAGAATCTTTCTGGTTAATCTGTTTCCATAGTCATTCTACCTGTGCTCCTCTGACTGCAGCTCACTTAGAATAAGTTGCAGAAGCTTTACACTAGATACACACAAAAGTACCAGTGGCAGGACATTTTTAGCAGCAAGAAGATGAGTGTTGGCTGCAGAAGCTGCTGGAGAAGCAAATTAAATACCCAAATGGTTAAACTAAGAGCCATATGGCCATGGCTGCCTGTTGATACTTCCATTTGAGGAGATTTCAGTTTAACCCTGATGTATCCGCAAGAGCAGCAGTCACTACAATGACAGCAGTGCAGACATCGCAGGTGGGAAGCAAATAAATTCATAGCTGATGAGGCTAACTTTTAGCAAATCCATCTTCCATTATATCAACAGGATATATATAATGTGGTTCTAGAATTCCATGTAGCTTCACGTATGTTTACTTTCTTATTTTCTTAGGAAATATACGAAATACCTAATCCTGTTAAATTGTTATACAGCTCTTACACAATCACACTAACTGTTTATGAAATTACAATATTGCAATATCACTTTAAAGTTCATGAATTGTACACACTGTTGCCTGCATTGATGGTACTTCAGATTGAAATTCATGTTATTTCAGTTGGAAAACACACTTTGTAATAAAGTCAGAAACATCATAAGAAATGTTTAAATTTTCATGTAATCAGTTGTTTAATAATAGCAGTTTAATTAATAAATACAAAAAAATAACTCCGGGAAAAACAGAGTTGTTGGTCCATTTAATTCTACTTGGATATAACTTTCAGATTTTGTCAAAGTATTGGCTATCTTCAGGACTGCTTATCCTGCCTGTAGACACAAAGATGAGATATGGGTATTAGAATGGAATGAACTATTTGCAATAAAAATATTTTGTATAGGAAGATCTTGTTTTGTTTCTCATATTTTTTGGTGAAGTGCTTTGTCTACACTAAATGTGAAGCCCAGGGAGATAAAATGAGCACTAGATAAAGCCTTTCTATTTTGACTCCCTGAGTCTGCTGGTGTAGACTTAAATATGTAATCTAGACATTTCAATAGCAGAATATCCATGTATTTGGACCATTTATGTTGTAGTCGTAGGATCTAATCCTTCACGCTTCTTTTTTTCATTTTATTAACAGTCATGCTAGAAAAATGATGGAAAAAGAGTTGTTTAGCTGAGGGAATATCTTAGAATACTGGGTTGGAAGTGACCTCAAGGATCATCTGGTCTAACATTTCTTGACAAAAGCGTAGTCTTGGCAAGATGACTCAGCATGCTGTCCAGCTGAATCTTGGAAGTGTCCTATCTTGGGAAATCCACCACTTCCCTGGGGACATTATTTCAATGGCCAATTGTCACTATTGTGAAAAATTTCCCTCCTGTGTCCGGTTGGAGCCTCCCGAGGAGTAACTTGTACCTGTTACCCCTCGTCTTTTCCATGTGACTTCTTGTAAAAAGGGAGCCTCCTTTGTAGCCACCCTTTAAATACTGGAACATGGTGCTAAGGTCTCCCCTAAGCCTTCTTTTCTCAGTGCTGCACAAACCCAACTCTCTCAGACTTTCGTCATTGGTCAGGCTTCCTAGTTCTTTGTTCATCTTTGTGACCTTTCTCTGGGCCCTCTCCAGCCTGTCCACAGATTTTTTGTTTATTTGGGACCAAAACTAAACGCAGTATTACAGATATGTTCTGACCAATTCTGAGTAGAGTGGAATAATGGCTTCTTTGTCTCTGCTGGTGATGCCTTGTTGATGCAGCCCAAGATTGTCTTGACTACTTTGCCACAGCAGCACCACACTGCTCGCTCATATTGAGCTTGTTGCCCACCTGCATTCCCAGGTCCCTTTCCACAGAGCTGCTCCCCAGCCAGGTAGATCTCAGCCAGTGCTGCATTCCTCAGTTTTGTTTTGCCTACAAGACATTACACTTGTCCTTATTGAATTTCATAAGGTTTTCAGTGACTCAAGAATTAAAATATAATCAAATCTTAGAAACCACACCAAATATTTATGGCCATCTTTAATGTAGTGTTGCTTACTACAGCTGTTAAGGCTTTCACAATCTCTTTTTTTTTTTTCTGTCTAAGAAGGAAAAGCACAGGTCCTGACTTGTTTTGTACTCAGACAAACATCTTTCATCTTCTAGACATCCGCAAGAATAGATTCATAAGTGATAATAGTTCATCCATTTCATACTGAAAATAATATGATCAGGCCTATTCTTTTGATAATTATTTCTCAGAACTTCGTTTTTACAATGCTGAGACATTATATTCTGAATTCCTAAGAAATTCCATATTAACTATTAAGCCCTTCCGGCATGATAAACTTCTTGCAATGATCTCATATTTTCTAGGAAGTATTTGTCTACCTGACAAAATTACCACATAACAATAGAATTGGCAGCTTCTGTTCAGCAGAAGCAGATTATAATGGCAGGTCAAGGCTAACACATACTGGCATATCTTTGTGGAGGAGTTTGTAATTCTTCTTCTGACTTTCCATTTCTAAAAAATCACTTAACGCGATTATTCCAGGGTTCATATTTTCTGCTTATGAGTTACACAATAAGCTAAATAAAAGCTATGACTGTTTGGTGATAATATCTTAATAAAATATTGTAGTCACTCCATACATGGTATTATTAAACAGCAAAATAGTCTATACTCTCCTCTTATAACTGTTGTAGCTAGCCCTTGTGAATGTTCTTTGAGCTAATATCTTCACAGTGTTTCCTCTATATGTCCACTTTAAGCACATAATAACTGCTCTAGCCTCTCTGAGCCTTTTTTTTTCAAAGTCTCTTCTCAAATACTCTTTATATGTCATGAATTTACAGGTGCAATTGTTTTTCTTTTTTATTTTTCTAGTGAAATATCTTTAATAGCTTCAGAGACAGATTAAGATTTGCTTTGCAATCAGTGAGAAATAGCAGACTAAGTATTGAGTAACAATTATTCCTCAATCACCATGACAAGAATAATCCATTTTACAAGTCCCAGCATTTGGCTTGTCTATCCTCTCAAATTTGCTGAGACGAGGGCACCAGGCAGTTAACAGGGCTGTGAATAATGACTACACCTAATAAGACCTACTACAAAACCTGGACTTTTTCAAGTAGTTGGCTGTTATTAACCAATCAGAATAGAGAAGACTTTTTGGTATGGAAAAGTTTCATAAGCTATTGAGTAGTGAAGGCACAGTTTTCCTCCCTTCTGACTGCCTGACACAATATCTACAAGGCCATTACATATTCTTTTTCTCATTCTATAAGCAGTGTACAGTAGATCTATTATTTTTTACCCCAGAAATTAGTTGTGTTCACAATTTGGAAATGTTTCTAGAAAATTATTACTCCAACACTGATCTATATTGCATTTTGAAGAGGAATGATTTGTTGAGTTAGCATTGTTGCAGTTTTTTATTATATAGTCGTTCTGCACTTATTTCACAGCAAGAATCTAATAATATAATGTGTGTTCTTAAGAACACATTAAAATGACATTATGTGATAAGGATGCCAATTATAATATGACTAAAGACTAGCTATCAAGCTGCAGAAAGTCGGTAACCGTGCTGATATAAACATAATGTTTATATGTCCTGAGTAGAAAAAAATTAATCCCATTTTATTACTTACATACAATTATTGACAAAACACTTAGGCATACATTTTCAAAGTGTTGTATGCATTTTTAACTGCATGACTCCCATTTAAGTCAATAGGAATCAACATAGTTAAAACCGCATGCAACTTTTTGAAAAATTACCACAGAGAAGCCTCTCTTTTATTGCTTAGCTGCACAAACCGTTTTATTTTCCACGAGTCCTTCCATGTAGCATGCTACTAGTGTTGGCTGTCAGTAGTCTCATTAAAAAAACCCCACATCTACAGGCCTTCAAATATGGTGGTCTATTTATATGCAGATTTCAAAAAATAATAACATGATTTGTACTTCTACTGTTTCTTTCATCGTTTAAAGGCCAGTGATTTAAAGCTATTATTTAATTATGCCTCACATCACTCCTCCAGGTAGGTGCACTAGTAACTGCCACCTTTGACAGCTCACGTGAGGGGACAAGGTGAGTCAGTGGAAGAACAAAGAATTGAACCAGCCCAGCACCAGGTCCTTGGTCCCCTATTCCAGCTATGAAATACTCCCAATCCACAAAGATTCATCATTCAATAGTATGAAATGCACATGAAATGCTAACATTAATTGGAAATGGCACCAGAGTGACCTCACTTCAGTCTATTGAGGTCTGATATTTCTTCTTTTCACTCATTAATTCATTAATTAGTTTAAAAGGGCTAATGGAAAACAAAAATATTCCATTTGCCAGGGTAGATCACTGCTGAATATTTATATAATTTTTTATTATTCATACAGGATCATAAGTGCTTAACAGACAAGTCATTATGGGTTTTCCTTGTTGTTGAGATAAACATAATCCTGAATTACTAGAGCACATCAGTTTAAAGGACTGATGGGATCTTCTCTATATTTTGTCTTTGTGAAGCTAAAGAAGCTCTAGGAAAATAATTTTATGAGCAGCTTAGTAGACTGGTAGATATCACAAGTCAAACATTTCCATCATGCATTTATGGCCTCAGCAACTTGCAGCAAGACCAAAATGGTATCATATGAAAACTTTATGCTTAATATAGATCTCTCTTAGTTAAAAAAAGAGATTTGAACATATTCTTTGTTTAAAATAAGAAACACACATACTGATCATTATTAGTATCTATACATAGAAATAGTGATTGATGTT
Source organism: Calyptomena viridis (assembly GCA_013390005.1). NCBI lineage: Eukaryota > Metazoa > Chordata > Aves > Passeriformes > Eurylaimidae > Calyptomena > Calyptomena viridis. Next base: position 22,841 of record WEIV01020304.1, read on the forward strand.
TTTATGTGCATGTTTGAGAAATTGAAAAATTTTAAATGTACCATTATCTAGGATGTTAAATTAATCAGTTTGGAGTTTGGGGTTTAGAGCTTTTTGTTAAGATATATGTATATATTAAATTATAACTTCAGTAAGTATTTTTTAGATTTGTTTCAGTTCTTCAGAAACATAGACTTCCCCGGACAAATGAGAATTAGCTTCCTCTGGCAGATACCAGTTTGTTCTTCTGAAATGAGACTAATCCATGTTCTTATAAATGGTGACTAGCCTATTTATAAACAGAAATGTTAGCCACACCCAGCTTTCCTTAGAATAGAAAGTATAAATTAGTGCAAAATAAAGGTCATAATGATTAAGAATTTTCATAAAATAAGATTGCCTTTACCATCCTGAGATATTTAATAGCAACAGACATTTTTCTTATTTCACTGCAATAGTATTGCCATGCTCTAAGACAAAAATTGTTTTTCCTAGTCAATTGTACCTTTGTGCCTTTGTTACTTGTAATTCTATTGACATTGAGTGCATTATCCATTGTTAAATGATTGATAAAAATTGTTAAATAAGGCAAACACTATATTCAATGTAGTGTAATGAGGCCTATCAAGCAGGAGAAATACTTCTCATCATGATATTAAAATTAAATGTAGCATTTTAAAAATTCTTGACATAAATAAAGAAGTTATTTATCTGGACCAATGCCTTTTCTGTAAGCCCAGTGTTCTGTATAAGTCATTGCCAAAGCACATATTTTATTATGTAGAATACCTTAATTTTTTTCTTCTCAAATGCATTTCCAACTTGCAATCATTAAACCTAACATAGTCCACAATCGTATGGCTTTTCTATCTAGGGCTTTTCTATCTTATTTCACCTGTGGTTTTGCATATCCATAATAATTTCTTGTTCCACATGAATTGTCATATATCCAGTCATATTTAATTGCCTATGATAAACACATTTTTATTTCTGACTACATTAAAATACTGACTTTAGCAGTTGTCTCTATGTGTGCAGTTACTCAAATGCTCTTCCTTTTCCCCCCAATTTCAATACAGAATATTCCCAAGCTCAAGGAAACTAACAAACTAGCAGGCATAAGGCATGCAATACCTGTAACCATCACTGTACAAAGCAATGACGGAACCAGTATCACATCCAGTTACCTTTAGTTCCTTTTTCTGATGACAAGCTAATCGTAGAGCTGAATCCATTGAAATGAGTTTATATTAAGCCTCAAAAGCAGACTTTCAGGACAGTATCTACATACTTACCTACTGTAATTGCACAGCAAATACAAGGTCTATCTCTGAATACCACTGACTGTTGTTTTTTTTACTTTAAATCCATGGTTTTGATCTTTTTAATGATGTTGCTCTACTCTTTTGAAACTGACCTGAAATATAAAATTCTCTGTTATCCCTTATTTAGAATGCAACCTGCCATGCTTTTCACAGAAACTTTCATCTTATTGTAATTGGTAGTGTTTCCTGTTTTGTTAAATGATTTTCTGTTTACAACACATTTATTATTTTTAAATTTATTAAAAATATTTCTCCAAACATTAATGTAAGAGCATGGATCAATAGTTACTCACCTTAGGTGCTAGATTATGGAATAGAATTCATCTGTAAAAATAAAGATGCTGTATTATTAGCAATGTCTTTGAAAATCTAAAATTCTCTTCTACTTTAGCTTTCATAAATGTTCTTCATGCCATATATTCTCCTCCTCAAGGAAGACGCTTAATTGTTTGGGGTTTTTTTTCCGTTTTGGTGGTTCCTTCACCTTAGCTTGTGATAGGTAAGATTTCAAAGTTGGGATCTTGATAAATTCTCATTTCCTGTGGTAGTGTGCACCTGCAGTTTATTATATTTGTCATGTCGTTTCTGTACAGTTCTGTAACCCTTTGTTTATCTCTAAACAGACTGCTCAGTCATCCCCCTTTTGCTTCCCATACAATTGTACACTCCTGTTCTGTATCCTTCTCCTAATTATCCTAAACCCTTCCCCTGGTCCAAAATTATTCCATCCCCAAACCATATTTGTATCCTGACTCCGCCTACCCTTCCAGAACTTTCCATGTCAGTCCTGCTTACTCGACAGCTAATAGGTTTGAGTTGCAGGCCACTGGCTTCTCTATGATGTAACCCTTTCCTAAACCCTCCTTACCTTGACGCCCATAGGTCCTTTCCCACTCTCCTCCCCTAATTTTGTCCCCATATTTAAACCCCTGCACAAAGCTAGCAAGTGCTCTCTGTGGTTGGCTTTACCAGGGGTCAGTCTCCCCAATAAACTGTTTTCCTGTTTTCTAACCACAAAGAGTCACTCTTAATCCCTTGCCCTCCAATAGCTGCGCCCAGAACACCAAAGGCAAAGAGGTTAAGGAGAAAGCACTCTTCCTCTGAGCCTCAGCCGCCTCCGAACTGGTCATCTCCTGGTGAGAGACCTTGAGTTCTAGGGTGGCCCACTCCTGCTCCGTGCCCCTCAGCTGGATGGCTGGAGCTAGTCAGGGCTAAAAAGGAGTTTTGGGTCTGTCCCCCTGAGGCAGGCACAGCAGCAATTTCCCTCTTAGCCACTTCTCTCATTTATCTGTGATCTTGTTTCCTGAGAGAATTTCACCTACATGGAAGGGCTGATGATTCACAAATTCCTTTTCATGTGGTTTACTTCCATTCAGCCCTATAGAGGAGCCTGTTTATTTCTCTCCTCCTCTGTTTCTCTATTCTCTTCATATGAAAACACAATCCAGTGAAAACAAGATAGTTAATTAAAAAAATGGCAACCAACTACAATCAAAACTGCAAACACACAGCAGGCCTGCAATCTAATTTTTGGTTTTGAGGAGGGTATTTTTAGACATTATCGAAAGTCATTTAATACAAAATACTTAAACTTCTGCATTTTCCTGGACTTTTGATATCTTCTTCTTCTCTCCTGGACTTGTTGGGACATCGGAATATCAAAACCTCACCTGGAGGCCTTTTCCACCGGTCTGGCCTGGGGGGCCCCCCCACGATCGGCCTAGGACTCTAGAAGGGACTCTGGGTCTTCCAGTCTTCCAGTGAGAGACTTGATTATTTATTGTTATATATATTATTTAGTGTTTAGTATTATTATTATTTTCCTTGTGTGTTTGTTGAATAAATAGGTTTTTTCTCTTTCACTTTCCTTCGAGGAAATATTTCTTTCCTCCAACCTGGTGGGAGAGGGTGACTGTGGTCTGTTTTTTGTCAGAGAATATTTATCCCTCTGAATATATTTGTTCCAAACCAGGACACCTTGGATCAGTTGGCCTACTTGTGTAGTAGATCCTCCCAGGATCTTGCCCTTGACTGCAGGGAGGGAGAGGATGCTGTGCTGTCACTACTTAGCAGTAGCCAAAACACACTGGTGTGTTATCATAAACTACCAATGCCAACTAGAGCACTGTGAGAGCTGCTATGGGGAAATGAACTGCATCTCAGACAGACCCGATATACTTGTCCAAACCATCAATAAATAAATTAAACAGGATTGGCCCCACTACTGATTCCTGGGGAACCTCACTACTCATTGATCACCAATTGGATGTGGCACCATTCACCACCACTCTGGGCCCTGCCATCCCGCCAGTTTTTAACCCAACGAAGAGTGCACCTGTCTAAGTCTGCCAGCTTGTCCAGGAGAATGCTGTGGGAGACAGTATCAAAGGCTTTACAGAAGTCCAGGTAAACGACATTCACAGCTTTTCCTTAATCTGTTAGATGGGTCAATTTATCATAAAAGGAGATCAGGCAGGTCAAGCAGGACCTGCTTTTCCTAAACCTGTGTGGGCTGGGCCTGAGCTTTTGGTTGTCCTGTGCATGCCATGTGATGGCACTCTAGATGATCTCTTCCATAGCGTTCCCCAGCACCTGGATCAAGCTGACAGGCCTGTAATTCTCTGAATACTTCTTCCTACCATTCTTGTAGGTGGGTGTAACATTGGCTAAACTCCAGTTGTCTTGGACCTCCCTGGTTAACTAGAACTGATGATAAACAATGGAGAATGGCTTGGCAGGCTCTTATGCTAGGTTCCTCAGTACCCTCAGGTGAACCCCATCTGGTCCCATAGACTTGTGAGTGCCTAAGTGATACAGTAGGTCACTACTTCCTCCTGGATTATGATGGATCTCTTCTGCTCCTCATCCCTGTCTACCAGCTCAAGGGCCTAGTTGTCCTGAGGATAAATGATCTTTTGTCACAGGCCCCTCAGGTGGCTGTACCCCGAAAAGCCCAGGCTAGCTCACAGCCACCCGGAGGGGCTTTGGGCAGATTAGGGCACCACGGAAGGGCTCGGGATGCCCGGTGACTCGGGGGCTTCCAACCAGGCTGTACGCCCTGCCTCACACCCCGCAAGGAGCTTCTTCAGTGAGGGCAGTTCGCCTGACCCTGGCTGGTGTCCCTGGAGGAGAACCGGCAGACCAGCTGCCTGACGAAGAGGACAAAAGATGACCCTCGTGGGTGGTTTAACAGGGAACCTTTATTAGAGGTCTATGCCTCTAGAAGAACCAACCCACAAGAGCCAAGATGGTTCTCAAACATCTTGGGGTTTAAGTAGGGGGCATAAACAGGGGGTGGAAATGGGGAAAGGACCAACCAGGGGAGGGAAGGAGTGGGGTTTAGGGATGATTGGCATGAGAGGAAGCCTAAGGCCTTGTACTCAAACCAACCAGGGACCAAGTAACTTGGAGAGACAGGGAAGGTTCTGGAAGAAGGGGAGGGGTCAGGGTACATATTTGGGATGGGGGCAGAGGGACCCGAAGGCGGGGAGATTGTGGGGGAGGAAGACACTGGTGGAGGGAACTAAGTGGGATCAAGGGAAGGGGAAGCCCGGGGAAGTCCATTCACAAGCAGGGCTAATAGGGGATAACTGGGGATAACAGAACTGTACGTAAAATGAAATACAAATGGATATATAAGCTTATAATATACACTGTCACAGTCTTTCTATTGAAGACTGTGGCAAAGAAGGCATGAGTCCCTCGGCCTTTTCCTCATCTTTGCTTACAACGTCCCCCCCTACCAACAAATAAAGCATGGAACCTCCTAGACTACCTTCTCTGCTGTGTTGAGTTTCCATTTCATGAAACATAAGCCAACCACCACTCATCTTCCTGTTCTTCATGATTGGGTGGTCTATAACAGACTCTCATCAGGATGTCGATCTTGTTAGTCTTTCCCCTGATGCTTAGCCATAACCTTAATGTCACTATCTGAGCTCTACACAGTTGAAATACTCCCTAGTATACACAGCCACAGTAATCTCTCTCCTTCCTTGCCTGTTGCTTTGAAGAGCTTATAACCATCCATTGCAGCACTCCAGTCACGTGAGTCACCCACACCATTTCCATGATGGCAACTACACCATGGTTTTCCTGCTGCACAATGGCTTCCAGCTCTCCTTTTTTCCCATACTATGTGCACTGGTATAGATGCACTTCAGCTAGGTTATTGACTTCACTCCCAACCCTGGCATGCTTGTCCCTAGGCACATCTTAACAAGCCTGGTCTTATCCCCTTCCTCCTTCAAACCTATTTTAAAGCCATCTCCATCAGCCCTGACAACTCATGGGCTAGAATCCTTTTCCTGCTTTTAGACAGGTGAACTCCATCTGTCTCTACTAGGCCTGGTGCCATGTAAACAGTATCAGGATTGAAAAAGACAAAATTCCACAGATGACACCCAACTTTATGCCATGAGGTGAACAGGTGAGTTCTCCTGTTCTTGGTGGCTAGACATTTTCCCAGGGGTTGTAAATTCATAATCCTTAAGAAGACAGAGTTGCAAGAATTCTTCCTTCTCTTGGATGGATTCTAGAGTAGATTTTTATATTCTGAGAACTTTGATTTAAATAACATGAGTTTTATTATTTTGAATTAATATTGGCTTATTTAATTTTCTGTAAGAAGACTGATTCCTAATGCTTGGCAAATATTAAAATAAATTGTGCAAGCAAGTTTTGCTTGTATATGATGCATCTCTTTGCTAGACAGTTAGATATATGAGATCTTCACATATTTATTTGGGTAAATATACTGCTAATACGCAGTTATGTGAATTTTAAGGGATATTTCCATTGTGTTAGTATACGGTTGTTGCTATATTTTTTAGTCTAGTTCAACAGAATGAGTATCGTTCTTTATGCTTGTTTTCTTCAGAAAAGGTTATTCTCCTAAAGAAGCACAAAATAGACTTTTTTAGTATAAGCAAAACAGACTTAACTTCCCTCTAAATAAGGAATGCATAAATTTATCCGATAATTTTTTATTTCAGTTTTTCATTTTGTTAGGAATGTTGAATTTAATTGTGCAAATATTGCTTTATTGGATGAAGGCCTGAAAGCGGTATGGGGAAAATATTGTTTGTGAATCCCACAAGGAATTGAACATATGTTGCATGGCACCCAAATCTTTGGGAGTATTCAGGTAGCAGATGAAAGGACACTTCAAAAATTTGAAATGCCACTGTCATTTTTAAAAATTAAATTTAGCCTTTTAAGTCAGCAAGATAGTTTCAAAATTTTTGTGTAAATACTGTATACAACCAAAAAATGCCAGGCAGTTCAGTCTCGTCTAAGGATCAAATAAAAGCAGAATAAACTTATTGGAAAAGTAAATTCATAAAGGAAATACAATTTTTGCTCAAATGCAGAAGTTCCTCCATATATAGAAATAGATGTATTCACAAGATAATGAGACATATGACATAACAGTCATCTAAAGAAAGGGTGCACTTAGTACGGAAGTCAGTGAATTACATGAAAAATAGCAGCTTAGAATTGCAAAATATTCAGGTACAGGTTACAAAATCCTTGGGTCTATCAAAACAGAATAGATGCACAACTGGAATGAAGATTCTGTGTCATGAGCATCTGGCCTGTGTCACAGTCATCAGTATGTTTGAAAGAATAGATTTGTCCTTAGTTGAAAAAGGAGAATGGAATCAGCACAACTCATCTGCTATCATTTTCTAACAGAATAACCTTTCTTCAGACGAATTCCAGGATTGCTGCAAATTAAACCAACATTCTATACCCACTCCTGTGGCTTTAGCATTGTAACCCTACTCATACTTGTGGCTTCAAAAATGTCCTCTGTTAGAGGGTAGGAAGTACTCTTGAAGGCTTTTGGGTAATCTGAGTACAGCTAACTGGATCTAAAGTGCTCCTGAACGGGCAAGAGGGACAAGAACCTCTGGAGCTGAGTAGACATCAGGCATTTGCTGAGCTGATAGCATGCAAGTGTCCTCACAAAATTCCCATTGTTGTTCAAAGAATGAAAACAGAAGATATGCTATAAAATGCTTAGAAGAAAAACATTCTCCTGAAAGTTTACTCATTTTTGTTTTCATACTATTACTCACTAACTGAATAATTACTTTGTCATTATATTAAAATTGCATTTATTAACTAGAGTGCTAAAAATTATTCGGTCTTATGGCAACTGTGATCATTAGCTACAGACTTTTAAAAGAAACTGGCAGCTGCCTTTTCCTGGAGGTGCTCGTTTAGTATAAATTTCCAGTAAGTATACATAAGACAAAGTACCCATTTGTTCATGTGTAATTATCCCCTTATATTTATTTGGGTGGCGTTCACTTAGGTGTGAAACATAAATTGTCTCAGGGCATCAGGAAGATCCTGTGTTTTGAATATATTGTCTTTTATTTTCATTTTTTGTGAGAAAAAAATGAAAGGAAATTTAAATCTTTTCCTTAAAAAAATAAGAGTATCTCTGAAATGATTAAAAAAAATCAAGCAGGGTTCTTCTTCTAACCTAACCATCCATTTCTGCCAGGATTGTCTGCAGCAAAGCAGTAATTGTGTTTTGCAAGTTGTTTTTGTTGCAACTTTGTGTTTTGTTTGGACATTTGGACTGTTGAGCATTTACTTATATGAAGTATAACTCGTATGAGATTCAAGAGCCTATACAAAATATGTCTGGCCAGAGATCCAGGAAAGATTTAAAAACTCCAAGTGTGGGTATCAAGAATGTCTGCAGATTATTTACTTAGAGTGTACTAGGTCCATGCCCTAAACACTGTTCTTTTAAGCGAAGATGTTACTTCATTACTACTAAGAGATTATTAAGGAGAATGATGGATGTTGACAGGAGATGGAGTAGAGTATGGTGGCTTTACCTGGTTTCAACAGCACAGATCTCAAAAGCTAGCAAGGTCACCTAGAGCAGAGCTATCCTAGCGAAAGAACCTGCCATGTCAATAGTGTTGAAACAATGGCAGATAACAAAAACATATTCAGGACTGAAAACGTAATTTATCATTTCTCCAGTCCTTTCATACACAGGTCTCAGATTTATGTAGTTGCATGTTCTTCTTCCAAGCCACATTGACTTCAAATTCTAGGATTAAGATCAACATTTTTCTAAAGTTTCTTTTAAAAAAGCAGTACTTCTTACCACAAAGTTACACTTGCTTTGGGCAGATTTTATTTAGCACAAGCAGGATTGACTTTGAAATAAAATCCAACAGGTTTCCCAGCTGATTTTGATTTAATAGACATCTTTGGTAGAGGACCTCAGGGTAGGCTGGCTTTAGCTATTTATCTTTATAGTGGGTAGTTTATATATTTTAAGAAAGTGACAAATGGCAGCTTTAAAAAAACTCATTATGATAATTGATTATTATAGGGAAACCTCGGAAACTTTATGAAAGAGAGACATATTCTCTAAGTGTCTTAGCTTTAAACCAGACTTGTAATTAGAGGAATCCATAAACATTTATCACATTAAGAGAGGTTCAGTCAGAAGGTTTGGAATAAAATTCTGGAGTCGCTTTATTGTTCTGTGTTAAAATCACATACTTTAGCAATTTTCCCTTACCACGGAGACATTAATTTGCCCAGCTGAACAGAGGACCACACACACTCTCAGGACTCTTCTAAGCTGAGTCCCACCAGAATTTTCCTGTGTGTGACTCTGAGAAGGATGACTGGAGTCTTGGACTAATACTTTCTGAGTTTTGTTATCTGTAGCCATCCCCTGTCAAGGCTTGCCGAGGGGTGAGTGTGCCCCTGCACTCCCCAGGGGATGGCTGAGGGAAACGGAGGATGAAGAAAGTGCTGGCGGCTCTCCATGGTTACATATAATACAAGTTTATTCACTCCAGAGGCAACAGGCCACCTGGAGGGTCCAAGCTTATGTGGGATAACCAGGGAAAGAGCCCTTCCCACTTCAGGCGCCTGGTTCTTATAGGGGCTCCAGCCAATGGGAAGGGAGAACAAGGGAAGGGACAAACCATCTGGGGTGAGGGGTGGGGCACATATAACAGGACATACCATGTAACAGAACAATAATATACAGTGAGAAATACATGCTAATTGCACATTGCAACAGTTATCAATCCATATTTCAGTGGAGAACTTGTTCAAGAATTTGAGCTATCTATTTATTGTCCCGCCCCTTTTTCGCCTTGGCCTCTCCATCTATCTGAAACTCTGGGTGTCCCAATGGGAAACTCATTGATCCCACATATCCTTCCTTCCCTTACCTCCCTTATTTTAGCTGTAGCTCATTCTGACCACATTCTAAGAGATTCCAGTCCTAGATCCATATGTAAGATGGCCTTTAACTAATATTTAATTCAAGTCCTTATGGTTTAATGACTGGTGTATTTAAGCAAACAAGCAAAACACTTGATTAAATTACAGCTGATGTGGCTAGAATTTTATTTTGCTTTCATGAATGTGGTAAATCTCTCAAACACAAAAAAGGGGACAAAAATATTACTATCTAACGTTATATTACCAATGCCTCAGGAAGACAGAGACAACATTTCTTGTCTATCTTTTGCAGAGACAATTAGCACTCAAGAGACTTAATCACTGTTTTCAGAAATGCTGAATACAAAAAATGTTGTCTTTGATTTCAAGTCCTTAATCATGTTCAAACTTCAGAAGTGGTTGCTGTCCCTGTGTACAGAAAAGTAAATATTCTGTAGTTGATTCTTTAAGAACCTTTTGTTCCTGATTTATGTGACACATAAATATGTGACCATATGTGACACAGTTTGATTTTTAGTTTATCTTAGTGAGTTCACATTTCATGTTCCTTATAAGAAAGAAAGGAATGGATTGCTCCGGATAAACCATAACTGAGTCCAATGACAGAAAATACTTGCAAAGCTATACATGTTACTATAATTCATATAATTTGGCAATTTTCAGTCCAGAGGTTTTTCGCAGCATGGTTTCTCAGATATAAACTACCATGTATGTAGTAGTAGTATATATATGAAGTATTATTTCTTTTAACCAGCTTTCATGGTGGTATCTCTCAACACGTACAGTGTTTTCTCTTATGGCACCACATCCTGCAGTCAAAGCAGACTATAAGAATGTCGTCTTTCATTTCTAAAAAGTAAGCCTTTAGCCTATAAAGCTAGTGTGAAAACATAGCCTTTGCCACCTTAGTTATATGTAAGGCTCAGAAGTGAAAATGCAAATGAAAGAACCATAAAAAAATTTTCTGAAAATATCTGTCATTTTTAACAAAAATCATAATTTTTAGAAAAATTTCATATCATCTTTTATATGCAGAGTTGACAATATCATAATTTCTTTTTTTTAAATACATTTTATTCCTTCAGATAATATCCTATGTATAAATTTACATATGTCTGTAACTGGAACAAGCCACAAAATCTGAGAAGCACAGTGAAGTTTTCAAAAGCAAAGAGTTTCAAAAGAGTTTTTGACTTTTCCAAGCAGACATGTTATAAAACCAAGTCCATAATAGTTACATCTATTCTTTCCCCACAGCAAGCTACATTTTTTAACCATTAAAGTTTTTGTTATTCCAAGTTTGCTTCCTTCTGTAAACCTCTCTTTAAACACTAAATAAAAATCATTGTTCCTTTGGCAACTATACAGTTTCTTTGTTGAAAACTGCTTAATTCAAATATTCTGCTCACAAAGATATATTACGTGGCAGCTTGATGTATACAGTAAAAGCTAAAGATATTTGTTAATAGCAAAGAATAAAATTCATGTTCTTTGTGTTTCCCCATAACATAGATTTTTCACGTTAGCCAGTGTCTTAGATTGATATATATCAATACAGGTAAATAATAACAAGGTCAAAGGTCTAACTCCCTGAGTTCTTTTATCTGTATTGTCAGTTGAAAAAGAGCACAAGGGAGGATCAGGCCATACGGTTTCAAAGTCTGATGCAAGAATATTTTGAGGTGCAATTGAGCTGCTTCAGTGCTTATATGGAGTGTTGTCTCAGCAGAGAGACATTGTCTTTCTCTGGTTTTATTTAATCAGCTGCTTTGAAGTTATACCTGAAACAAAAATGCACTCTACTAAATCTACAACATGAGGCAGATAACTTGCAATTATAGCTGAATAAGGTGCTAAAGGTTATGGAGTGAGATTATGGAGCAGATCATCTTGAGAAGTTACACATCTTACGAGACAATCAAGGGATAAGACCTAGACAGCATAGGTTTAGGAAGGGCAGGTCCTGCCTGACCAACCTCATCTCCTTTTATGATCAGGTGACCAACCTAGTGGGTGAGGGAAAGACTGTGAATGTAGTCTACTTGGACTTCAGCAAGGCCTTTGACACTGTCTCCCATGGCATACTCCTGGAAAAGCTGGCAGCTCCAGCTTGGACAGTTGCACACTTTGTTGGGTTAAGGACTGGACGGAAGGCTGGACCCAGAGAGTGGTTGTGACTGGTACTCCATGTGGTGTCTAATCACTAGTGGTCTAATCACTATCCTCCAGGGACCAGTGTTGGGCCCAGTCCAGTTTAATATCTTTATTGATGATCTGGATGAGGGGATTGAGCCTATCCTTAGCAAATTCACAGACAACACCAAGTTGCATTAGAGCATTGATCTGCTGGAGGATAGGAGGGTTCTGCAAAGGGATCTGGGGAGGCTAGAGAAATTGGGCAAGACTAGTGGCATGAGGTTCAACAAGACCAAGTGCTGGGACCTACACTTTGGCCAGAATAACCCCATGCAGCAGTACAGGCTGGGGGCAAAGTGGCTGGAAAAGTCCAGTGGAAAAGGACCTGGGGATGCTGTTTGACAGCTGGCTGACCACGAGCCAGCAGTGTGCTCAAATGGGTAAGAAGGCCAATGGCATAGTGGCCTTTATCAGAAACAGTATCACCAGCAGTACCTGACACTGGTGAGGCCACACCTCAAGTACTGTGTCCAGTTCTGGGCCCTCAATTCAGGAAGGACATTGTGGTGCTGGAGTGTGCCCAGAGAAGGGCAATGAAGCTGCTGAAGGGGCTGGAGCACATGTCCAATGAGGATGATGCCTAACGTGAGTCACCAAATTATTTTGGGATAAGAATTATCTCAAAATCGCTTTATTGTGGTGCCGAGTGCTCCAGGAACAATTTCCAGGTGGAGCACCCCAAATTACATTTTTGTACTTTGGTTCTACAGTTTTACGCAATTATCTAATTAGACTATCTAGCCATTACATCACCATTACATCCCCCTTCCCCAGCTGTCACTCTCATGGCACCAGCCTCGCCAAACCTTGCCATGCCTCCCATTTTGAGTCAGGGGTCCCAGAAAGACCTCTATCTTCATCCTATTTTCTTCTTCCTCATTCACTTTTGGTTCTTGGCATAGCACCATGTCCTCTGGAAGAGTTTCAGGGCCTTTTGGACCAGCTTTGACTATCTTTACTAGATATTACGCCTCTCTTTTAGTCAAACTTCACAAACAGCCAGGGTCCTTTATCTTGCTTACATTCCTGTCTGTGGAAAACTTTTAGCAAAGGTGAAAAGCTACATTTCAGAAAACTGAAAAAGCTGTACAAAGTTGCTAAAAACCTATATAATATAAGCTTTAAGCTACAAGGGAGATGGCTCAGGGGAGACCTTACTACTTTCTGCAACTATCAGAAAGGAGGTTGTAGCCAGATGGGGTTTGGCCTTTTCTCCCAAGCAATTAGGAATCGAACAAGAGGATGTAGTCTTAAACTGCACCAGGGGAGGTGTAAGCTAGACATTATGAAGACGTTCTTCACAGAAAGGGTAGTTAGATATTGGAATGGGCTTCCCAGGGAGGTGACGGGATCACTTTCCCTGAAGGTTTTCAAGGAAAGACTGGATGTGGCACTTAGTGCATGGCCTAGTTGACATGGTAGTGTTTGGTTAGAAGTTGGACTTAATGATCTTGGAGGTCTTTTCCAACCTAATTGATTCTGTTAGTTTGCAATTCTGTAAAACACAGCAAAATGCTAGCATAAATATATATAGAATCGCCAGAAATGTAGTTAAACTTCAATACAGAATGGAAGCAAGTCTTTCACCATCTTTTTGTCACTTCTCATAGGAAAATTTCTGTAACAAAGATGTAGTGTACTCCTGCAAGTTACCAGATTTGGCTGGTTGGGAGTCCTGAGTGATGAATGCCTTGCATTTATTGGCATAAATGAAGAGAAAGCCTCACAGTCCTGACTTGTGGAATGGGATTCACCTTGTGTATTATCAGAACTTTAAAAGGTAGATATCTAAAATGAAATTAGTCCTACTTTGCTTCCTTAAGGAAGTGTTTTGGATGCCCCAAAGCAGCTGGTCTGACCAGTCTTGAGACTTGGTGGCTGGTATATTTAAACTGTTTAGACTACATGTTAGAGAGAAATTCGTTACTGTGAGTGTGGCCAGACTCTGGAACAGGTTTCCCCAAGAAGTTGTGGATGCTCCATTCCTGGAAATGTTTAAGGCCAGGTTGGATGGGGCTTTGAGAAACCTAGTCTAGTAGAAGGTGTCCATGACAGGAATGTTGGAACTATATAGTCTTTAAGGTTTCTTTCAGCCCCAACCATTTTAGCCTTCTATGATATAAAAATGTGACCTACAGGTCTGATCTGTCATGTATTGTCTTCTCACCTGGGTCCATGCATTTCTGTGGCAGTGTTATATTTACTATTATTTTAGAGGAAATGAAAGAGAGTAATTCCAATTCACTCTACAAGCTGAATAGGAACAACTGTCCAATGATTGCAAAAGGGCTGCTATGCCAATGTATCTCCTGATTACAGAGCGCTGTGTTAGTATGGAGATACCTTTTGTTTTTCTCCTAGTGTGTACTGGCAGAAAAGCTAGCAAGAATGCAATTTTATTTCATTTTTTTCTTGTGCATATACTTGTCTATACTAAACAGCAATATTTTAAGGTCAAGGGGCAGAATTTTCTCTAATTAACCCTACAGTGGCCAGTGGGATGCACAGATATACAGAAACTATAGTGAGCATCAATTTTATATCATTCATATACAACAGCTTCATCAGGCATTTCAAAGATGCAAAACACTGTCATGTGGAAATTCACTCACCAGCATGATTTTTCACAGTATAAAATGCTTATTAGGAAAACATATGCCTCATGGTATGTATGTTCCCATGTTTTAATGGAGGTTTTATAGGGATTTCTTTACCCTATTATTTTTTCTTTTGTTTTTAAAAGTTGATTCACCGTCATGAAACAAAATCAAAAAGGTGAAGAAAGCAGCATGTGCAAGTCCTTTTTGTTGCTATCATTTTGTTTTATTGTTTGTATGTCTCAGAAGGTGTCTATTGTAATTTTATTGATCAAAGAATAGAATCCTTGTAAAATCCAGATGTTGACCACATTTTTATCAGAATTTCCATAAACAAAAAGAGGTTTTGTTTCCATATCTGCTTTCTTTACAAAAATCCAACTGAGCTTTGCATATATGTTAATCCATGTCTGCAAAATCTTCAAGCTCTTGATTTGATTCATACATGGTAGCAAGGGTCAAACTGAGCGAAAATAGTAAAGCAACATTTTCTCTGAGGTGATTGTTTTGTTCATGCCTTCGTGTGCTGCTACCTGCACAGAATGGTGTCAGGTTTTCACTGGTGACGATTAAAAGTATTTTAATATTTCTGAATTAAACATGGTTAGGATGCAAAGTTCAAACCCAAATTGCAGATTTATCAAATTCAGGTAAAGTGATTGGAATTTACTCAAATATAAAAAGCATTCAGACCTAGCTTTTTCAATTTTTCTCATATTTCTTAAGCACTGATTTTTGGGCATACTTGGGGGTCAAAAAAGAGCCATATTTTGAAAACAGCCCTCCTGTTTTGTACCTCCACTTCTCACAGTCCTGCTTGCCAAGGCAATGAATTCCAGATGAAAAAAATGGATCTTGATTACCCAGCAGAAGTTTTCTGCTCCTAGGAATCTCTGTTTCTGTAAAATACTATTTATAGGTATCCTTTATTTAATCTGCAATACTTACATAAATATATACAGTGTACATATAAAAAGAGAATGCTGAAAAAAACGCTGGATTTTTAAAATATGGAATAAATGAACAAACATCATCGTCTTGAACTTGAATATCCTGCACAGATGTTTGTAATAAGAAGAATCATGATTTAACAAATTATTAACTTTCCTACAGCTCCCAAACAGGTATCTGTGACAAAAAGAAAGAAAGACATCTTCTCCTGAAATGACTGTAAGACAAGCAGATGAATTTTTGAAAGAGTAAACCTGTAACAAGGGAGGTATGTGGCTATTTCTCATTTCTTAGATATGTTTGTAAACATATCTATGTTTGTACCTTTACAAAAAGGTACCATCCATCTTTCTACTGTTTTTTTCTTTCTTTCTTGAAGAAATTTATTGTGTTTTGAGCAACTTAGTAAAAAGCAATTAGCTGTAGAACATATACTTGCCTCAGGCAAATTTGGGGTGAATTTCTCTATATGATATTTGGTGCATTATATTATGTGAATGTGAGAGAAATTCATACTACTTTATCTAATCAGCACAACTAACCTTTCAAACACTGTTAAAATTAAATTACTATTCTTATTTGTTAATTTGGAGTAATGTTAGTTAATTTTTCTCTTGCAATTTAGTTATAAAAGTAGTTTCCATAACACTTGGTGTTTATTTCAGCAAAGAGTTCAAGAAGATTAAGGTTTCCAAAGTAGTGCCTTAATGTATTTACATGTATGGTTTGGGTTTTTTAAAATAAAATCACTTTATGCTGGCAGCTCATATTAGACATTTTAAAAAGCAATTGTTTGTTTGGTAACATGCCAATTTTAAGTTTTTGTTATAGATTAGTGTTTCTGTGGCTTAAAAAAGGAATAAGTAAGTATATTTAACATTTATAATGCAATTCGTTGTCATTCTTTCAAAAATAAGCCATCATTCAATAATCATATGTATCAGCAAAATAGTGTAGTGAATGATTGTGCTGTTCTTTACACAAACAAACTGACAAGTTCCTGAGAACTGCAAAAATGGAGTGAGTAGTTGTCATAATGTCTTGACAAGTTTAGTTCTTTCTTTTTTCTTTATGGGTAGGGTCATTTCACAGGACATATTTTGACTCTCTGTAACCTAAATCTTTGCTGATTACTGTAAAAGGTAAATGTAGAATGTAGAAACTACATTTTCAGTATAGGCAACACTGAATAATTGAAGAGGAAGTTGTAGCTATTCCTTATGACTTTGACTTGAACTCCAAGTTAATTTTGAGCACAGAAGTCTTTGGACTAAAAGGTAGAACTAACGTTTTTTTAACATGTGGCAACATGTCCTCACTTCTGAAAAAAGTAATATTTTTTACAAACAAGCAACAGGCATATGGTCTGTTGGATCAGGTTACATCAGGTTATGTTGTGTTACATGATATGACATGCCCTGCAGTGACCTGAGGCAATGTCATCTTGTGTTATCTTAGGAAGGAAATACTGTTCTTTATTAAGCAAGTGAAGAGAAGGCTAATCATCTCTAGCCATGAGGAATTTCTGTAATCTCTGTAGGTAAAAGCATTTAATGACAAGTAGTATGTTCTTTGATTTTCTTTTGGCTAGTTCTAGGCAGTCTAAACGATGAGTCATGTCTTACTATTATTTACTAGTTGGCATGTACTTTACAAATCTAATTTAATATATTCCAGTGTACACACTGGAAAGAAATTCCTGTAGTGCTACAAAAAGTTGTAGTACTTGGAGAGTGGATAGACAATAGCACTTATTTGGTTATGGAAATGAGAAATTTTGCAAAAGGGATATTAAGTAATCTTCTTAGATGAAAATGCTTAGTGTTGAAAGTCTAACTATTTATATATTTTTATGCATAGACTGGTCATTATTACTCATCTACAGTTCTTACAAGCTTCTTGCTTAAATAGTACATTATGAAAATGAACTATTGGAACTGCAAAGTATGATAAAACTGAGTCTATAGTGTGACCCTACCCGTGACTCTTATCAGGATAGGTACTTTCAATAAGTAAGTCTTGAGTTATTGCATTATGGATGATTATCAAAGGAACCCATTGTACTTGGTCATTCAGTGTAATGATCTCTTATGTTATTTCCTATTGATACATTCGGCATGTAAATTCACTTTTAAAAAATTTGCACAAAGAAAGTGAACACTATTACACAGGTACAGCTATCTACTGATTTTACAGTAAATTACTGGTGCGTGGTACAGAATGGAACCTTTTGGTTATATTCTGCAGTAAAAGGAATGGGTTAGAGAGGTTTTTATGCAAATGAGTAATGCTCTGTGTTGGAAGCCTAATTGTACTTTTTATTGTTGGACAAGTCAATACTGCTTTAATACACATTTTATAAGCTTCTTGCTAAAATTGTATATGAAAGGGATTAGTTCCTATAGATGAAAAGCATAATCTTAACAATGAGGCCACGTAAGCAGAATGGCTGAAGTACTGATAAGGGATTTTTCAGCTCCTACATAGTATAAGTCTTATTAGAGTTATTAGTAACCACTCTTTGGCCCACTACAGACCATTGTACAGGTCACATGTACTCAGTGATGGAATGAACTTCAGCCACTGTATTCTGGCTAGATACAATAAATAGAAGTGTGAGAAGTACCTTGCTGTAAATCAGAAATAACATAAATTCATTTTTCTTTAGTTATTTTTGAATGGGGAAAGCAAAAACAAATAATTTAAAAAATTATCTGTTTTATAAAAACTATGTAGCACATCTTGAAGGAGGACGGAAGAGAAGGTCAAGGTTTAGGTTTTGCTTGCTGTCTCACTTGATCTAAATCTTCCCACATCCTCAACAGTGCTCATTATCACAAATAATAAAATTCAGATGTTGAAGAACAAGACTTCAGTTCACCAGAGGAAAATCTGAAGAAAATTATCTTCAAAATGGAGGTTTCCCATTAGAAATAAATGTTCATCGTTGCATGTTTTTTGGGACAAACCTTCCTTTTTAACTTAAAACCCATACAAAGCTTTTTTTTTTTTTTCTTTTCTATAGTTGCAACAGCAATGGTGACAGAGAGATTGAAAAAAATTGAAATTCAGAAGTCAACTTTTAAATAAGGGCTTCCAAGAAAAGAGAAGCCAGTCTTAGAAAACAAAAAAAAAATAGGGAGGTTTAAAAAAAAATACTTAACAAGATTTTTTAGTATTCCCCAGCTTTAAAGAATACATTGAAATATATCAGAATGACTGAATGAAAAATAGAACCAGTGCAAAGAGCAACTGCAAATCTGATGATGCTTGTGCGGTCTTCAATTATGTAATTTTTCTTCCCCATATGCTGAATCATGGATTACTAATGGGAGAGTGAACAGATTCTTAAACCTTATCCCCTCCACCAAAGCCATGCCTAAAAAAATGTATTCTTAATATAACATTTCTAATAAATTCAAACTAAAAATTATACACATGGTCCTATCTCTGCAGTGCATTTATTCATTTTTATTCTTTTCTACGTAACCTCATGAATGCCTTAGCTGCCAATATGTAGAATACTGTTTGGAAGGGCTTTCCATTTACACTGTGCTAACCAATCTCTTCCAGCACTGCACTATGTTCCGTGTATCTGTCACACACATGTTTCACACATTACAGTCCTTTTAGACCACAATAACATCTGTCCTATTTCTAGGGATGCTGTTACTCAGCATTTGCAGGTTCATAAGCATAAGTACATTTGGTCTTTCT
>WEIV01020305.1:4320-27944 GCA_013390005.1 Calyptomena viridis
CTCCCATACACACCGTGAACCACAGGAATCTGATCAAAGGCAGAAACCCCTCATCAGCATGAAGAAATAAATGCAAATTATTCAGATGTTTTTGAAGTGCTGCAATGGCCTGTTGCAGTTTTTTTCACCCAGGCCCAAGAAGGGCTTCAACTTGGCCAAACATCAAGTCTAATCTTTCAAAAAACAGCTAAATGAACAACAGTAGATGATATATAGCAAAAACTGTAGTTAACAGACCAGCTATACCTGGGCTCCTGTATTACAATAAAATTCCAGTTTATGGAATATTTTGCCATAATCCTATTCCATTTATCAAAAACAGTAGTCACTTATATGGATAAAATACAGATTTCATGCTTATAAGAAAGGAAGGTTGTTTGCTCATTTTCATGGAACATGACATCGTGGTGAGAAATTAATGGCATAAACCCNAGGAGATTGAATGGAAGGAATGCTAAGAAGCTCTCTGGTTTGCAAAAAAACTTACATATAATTTTTTTTATTATATTTTCTTAGTGTTTGATTTCTTTTCTAGTGACAGTGTAATGTGCATTGACACTTTTTCATTTCCACATCATCAGAAGTTCTCTAAAGGCTTACACTGAAATCTGTTATAATCACAGTGGAATCAAATTAGCATCCTAATGAATTCTCTATGGACTTGTGCCCTTATGTATTTTCCCCATTCTAATCTTATATCATAATAGCACCATAACTGGGTCCCTACAGATTCCTACCAAAATCATTATGAAACAGTTAATATGACAGCTACACGACATTAAACTGAACAGAAAGTAAGAAGCATTGTAAAAGAACAAATTCTGAAAAGTAACTACCAGATACAGTTATAATATCTGGTTTAGTGTTTTAGGGGTTCTTTTCAATAATATTCCCAAATAAGTCAGTCTGAAAAAAGCTACCTGACAGCCCCCCCAAAATTTTAATATTAAAAATATTCAAGTGGAAAAAATTTCAAGCCATGCAGCACAAAAACATTTTAGCTGTTGACTAAACCAGCATTTAATGATCAAGTGAATGAACATCTGAAACCTGCAGAACAACTTTCTGAACATATACACCCCAACATATAACTAAATGTCAGCAACCACCATGTAATGGGTTAAAGGATGAGACCAGGATCAGTACTGAGGGCAGCCCAGAGTTATAAGCGTATGCTTATAATAACCATACTTGCTATATCATGGCAGTTTAGACACAGAATCACAGAAGGAAAAAATGAAGTATTAATTCTCCTTTTATATAGCTGTTGACTGATAAGAGTCACCAAAATATTTGAAATCTGTAGCAGAGGTGCTGAGCCTCTTTCCACAGACCTCAGATGTGACTCCTGTTTGAAACAACTGTTGGCATTTTTCCCTCCCATGGAGGAATGTCACAGCACTGGAGAGAAGTCGCACATCTTTTCTTTAGTATAGCAAAACTATGAAGAGAAATCCAAGAGGAACAGCCAGAACAATTTTCACTGAGGAGTAGATATATCAGTAAGATGGAGTCCAATAAGTTCTTATGAAAATCCTACATCTCCACCACACTTCTGTCTGAATTGGAAGTGGATTAATTTCTTAGGCCTCTCATATTTCAACAATCTGAAGGGAAAAAATTGACAAAACTTTGAAGGTACTTATATTCGGAACAGAACAGAGTATAATAATTAAAAATAAATGACAAAATTGGTCATGACAGAGTGTTACTCAGGAAAAGGTTGAGTCGCTAAAAAAAATTGGCTTATTAAACTTCTGAAGTACCACATGAGTTACAGTGGTAATGGATAGCATTAGTGACAACCTGCCATAAGATAGAACATTGTGACAGTCCTTTTCCCATAAAGACTCTTGTACAAAAAGATTTTGCAAATACTTTTCGAACTGAATCTGTTTAGGGTTCAGATAGTAGAGTATGAATGGCTGAAGATGAAAGTGGTACACAGCTTACACAGTCCTACAACAGCTCACACTGGAAGGATGAAGTAAACAGCCAGCTGAGTGTTCAGCCTTCCTTTTGTAGGTGCAATGGGAAGTATTCAGGCTATGGAATTACTCTTCATATAATCAGGAAGCAGACTGCTCTTGAAGGTAAGAACTAAAGTGGTGTTCAGAGCAATAATGCAAAATCCAGGCTGATTTGACTGGACTGATTTGACACATCTTCAGCTATCCAAGACAAAAAAGGAAACTGAGCTTCCTCAGACTTTGCCTGGTCTTACTGCTTTCACATGGTTGACCTAAAGTAGTTTTGTTAACTGTACCCATGTTTATTATAACTTACAGTGCCTTGAAAAATGGTCAGTAAAATTCAAGATCTTTAGACACTGAGCATTTCTGTATTTTTCTTTGTTAAAAATACAACACAGATAAACTTATAAGCTTTTGCATATTCTTTCAAAGATCTCTGGCTGGACACAGAATTGAAGTACAGCTATTTCTGTCCACTTTGCCCTGACATTTCCGCATTTGATTCTCTAATGTGAAAATACTCCATAAATAAGTGTTATGTTGTACAGGAAACCTTGATGTTAGATGATTTCCAAGTGCAATAAAATATTTGGCAATATGTTGACTTTCTCCTCTAAAAGAGCTTCATCTTATTGACATTAAAAAAAATTGTTTTGCTACAGATGCTGTCCAGTTATAAATTTAAAACAACCTCGGTAAACAGGTTAATATCTCCATTTAAATGTTTAAAAGAAATTTCCAAAATGTGATGGAATGATCATTTGAAAGTGTTTTTTCTGATTTTTTTTCTTTACTGTGTTAGGGACTCATTTGCACACTTTTACAGCAGTAGTTTTAATCTCAGCCTTATTATGGCAAGAACAACAAAACACAAAAGGGAACATTCCTCGCAGTGACAAAGGAGAAGGATATACACAGGCCATTGAAGCCTAGTTAGAACCCAAGTGACAACTCATTTTTTAGTGCTCCGGCAATAAAATTACTAAATTAGTTTTGCTGTTCTTCTTATAAAAAGAAAAAATCCTAATTGATAGAAAAAAATATTAATCACTTCTGAAAATGTTATGACCATTGAAAACCTGAAGTGTTATTAGTAGTCCAGCAAATGTATAAAAATGACAAAAAAAATCTGCTGTTGTCTTGCCAGTGTTCCCTTGAAGGCAGAAATTATCATCGTGTTCCTGTATTACTCAGTGCAAGCATTCCCTCTGAAAGGATGTGGTGACTATTTGTGGCTATAGGATGCTGTCTGCTTCAATTCTAATTTAGTGAGTCTTGCATAGCCTCCACAACATTAGTACTTAGGTAACATTCCAGATAAAAAGCAAACTGGCTCCTCAAAAACACTGCAAGGAAATTGCTGTGTAAGTGCCAGCTGAAGAGAAAGGCAATATTGTGCTACCCACAGATTTTCACCAGTGCACAGCAGAGGAGGGGAAGGTACATTTTCTGAAGCTCTTATCTTACCTCACGCTTCACACACTTAAATGACACATGCCACAGAGTCAGCAACGTATGAATTTTCCTGGCAACTCTAAACAGAGACAAACTGCATAGCCTTGACATTATTTCATGCTATGCTGCCCGAGATACAAACTCAATTAACTTTTCACAAAGTTTAATAGAGATTCTTAGGCATTACTAAAATCACCAGGATCAAGATGCTCTTCCGTTTTCTCTGGAAGCACAGCAAAATCATCACAGCACAATCTACAAACAACTAACAGCCAGCAGAGATGTTTTAAAATAACACAGCTGCAAGAAGAGCCTACTTAAACACTATAAAGAAGCTGTAAAATATTTTGCAAATATTTCTTGTAATTTAAACATTTATGTATAGCTCCTGCTATCGCCTTTTAAGTATTCCTCTTAAATTCTATCATGTAAAAAATATGAACCTGGGAATACATTTTAAGAAAATATAGTAGCATGTAGCTAAGCAGGCAAAGAAAAAACCCCACATCATCAGGCCATTTGTGAATAAAAAGAGTCATTGAATGGAGTTTTATGTCCTGAAACATGAAGACCTGTTAGCTTTCTGCACTTCTAGAATATGGTAATATTTTATACACTGTTAAGATGTGCATAAGAAATAACACTTCTACTTTGATAAGCACTTCTCCACACAAAAACTCACAAACACTTTCCTCATATCTATCTACGAATTTCTTTTTTTAAAAAAAGGAAGAAAAATCTGCACTCTACCCTCAAAACATTTTTTTGGAGAAAAAAAATGTATAAAGCAGTCTCTTTTGCAGACCACAGCAGTTTTACTGAATGGCAAACACTCATTATTATTCACTGATATGCAGAAGATATTACTGACAATTCCCAGAGTGTTCCCTCTTTCATAAACAGACTGTTGATGGCTGATGCATAATCCATTCGAGCAGTGCAATAAAAGGAAAAATATCACAAACTGTACACAGGGTATTCAAAAAACTAGGTGCCAAAACTGTTACAGATAGTAGACAATGCATTTTCTTGACTGCACACAATTCTCATAGTCAGTGGCATTATTCGTGAAGAAATATAAACTCCTACACCTCACCAGTCAATTTCTGTGCTCGCAGAGATTTCTCAAGCACTACTGGACTATAAGGTGCATTTCAAATAATACAATACAGTATTAAAAGTTTTAAAAAAAGCTATACTGATATGATGCTGACAAAAGTGTTGTTTTAATTCCTTGTGGCGCAAGGGACATCACCTGAAAATATACTTCTTTTTATGGGATAAATCTACGGAACTCTCCTGCCTAGACAGGAGTCAAAACATACCAAATCCTATGGAACTTGAACCCAACAGCAAATCACCCAATGCGATGATGCTTTTTGGCCCTAAGTATTAGTTGTAGAGACATTCTTCATATAAATATTTCATTTTACTGTCTATACACTTAGCCTTTAGCATACTGATTGTCTTAATGTCAATCTAGGCCTCTGGGTGCTTTTGTTATATAAACCACAGATGAAATGAAAGCTGGAGAAGTATTTATTATGAATAATTGGTGGCAAGTTTTATGGTTTGTTTTTAAACCAACTATTCATGAAGACTCACAATTCAGAGCTGTTTGACGAACAGCAAAATAATATCAGTGGATAAGTCACTGGACATTATTCCAGAGCCAGCCTGCAGCCAAAGCCCTCCCCGAGTGCCCCTGCAGCCTCAGAGGCTGCCTGTCTTGCTGGAAACTCGAGCAGTGACTGGAGTCCAGACAAGCCCCAGTTCTTGGAGGCTGTTTCCCCATCTCACCCTCAGTCCCAAAAGACAAGTCTCCATTCAGATACCTCAGAGCAGCCCCAATTCCGACAAGGGCTGCGGGTGGGTATAGCGTGGCATGAAGTTTTTCTTCCATAAAGGCTGAAAACTTTTCCAGGGCTGCAGAGAGGGAGGGTCTGGCAAAGCAAAGCAGAGCGAGCAGAGCTGTGGCCGGTGTGCTGGCACAGAGCATGGAGCAGCTGGCATGGCCAGGCAGGCATCCCTTCGGGAATGTGGGGAGCAAGAGCCACTGATGCCCAACCCGATCAGAGAGGGGTTGGCAGGAACAGCTACAAGTGAACAGATCCAGCAGGAGCAGTTGGTACCAAGGACGAGCAGGGACACCTGCTCCTGCCCTACCCAGCTACGAAGGTCAGCACTGTAGATGACCAACTCTAACAAGACTTTACTACCCAATGTAGCAACCGTGGCTAAAAGGGTTTGCTTAGAGCCAAGGAAACTCAGCGCCCACTTTAGGAGCAATAATCTGCTCACCTGAGCAGCACTTGGCTGACTTGGCAAGATCCTCTTCTCCAGGTGTTTTGAGGGAGAGGATAAGGAGAGTGAGAAAAAGGAAACATCAAGGAAGGCAGTCAGGCAGCTATCTCAGATGAATGAGTTTTCTGCATTTTGCTGGTGTCAGATGTGATGGCTGTTGTAGGATTGGGGCATGTGCCACAAGATGCTCACTCTCTCCACACTCCCTTATTCCATCTTCAGCAAGAGCAATAGGGGCAGAATTTATCTGTATTGGCAATAAGGATTAAGGCTAGTCTGGCTCCTTGTTCAGATGAGCCAGAAAACCCAAAAGCTGATTTCCTTGCACCCCTGGCTGTGTGACAGTGACACAGACCAACTGTGGGCTGACACTAGGGAACAACAAATTCTGGGTGGCATCCAAAAACTGAGCACAGGAGTTAGTCCATCTCTGCAGTTTCATTCTCAATGGTAGGAAAAAGGATTTAGTTTGAATAATAACCATTTTGGAGAGTGGTTGGGGCAGAGGACAAGAAGTAAGGAAAATAATTCTGCCTGCTTTTGGTGCAAGAGATTTCTCAAAGTGATCTGTTACCCTGTTTACTTTCTTATTCCCTTTCTTACCTTAAAAAAGAAAAGAAAAAAAAGCCTTCTCTTCTCTCTTCTACCACATCTGTCTAATACAAAAACAAGCCAAAGCTAGTGTAAGAGATAAAAGGAGTTAAGGGGTCATTCACCTCTAGCGTCATAAGCGAAGAAGCTTAATTATTACAGGTAACATGACTCTTGGTCTAGACTTATTTCTGCTTTTTGCTCCCATTACCATATTTTTCACAGAAGTCTTTTATGAGAGCATTCAAATAACTTGGTGCCCTTTGCTCCTCAAGTACAAAATCTAACCTTTGGTTATGACACACCAACACATATTGTGCAGCTGTAATTATATGAGTGGGATGTCACTAACACAATTTTATCAGTTCAGGTGAAGGGTAAACAAAGAAAATCATAGAATACAGATAGGAAGGCTCTGCTATAATTTTAATATTTTACAATTTTTTGCATTCTTTTGAGTTACAAATTTAAGTGTGAGAACACGACTGTCCACAGGCTTACTGGGGTATGAAACTTGCCTCTGTGAAATTTGGTGCTATATCTCAGTAAGTGAACTATGCAATATGTTGTCATTATTAATAAAATGTCTGAATCGAATCAGCTTTGCAATTAGAAAAAGCAGAACCCCTATTTCCAGCCTCAGAACATTCAGTATGCTATCACTGATGCTAATGCTGTCTAAGTCCCATTTATAAAATAAAATTTGTTTGTTTCTTTAATGAACATATGGGAATTTAATTATGACAAAGCTGATGCACACAAAATTTGCACAAAGCATTAAGTATATAGTAAGAAGTATACTCAGTTTCAACTTTCACAGTTCTGCATACAATGACATCAGATAAATTTGTATTCAATTTCTAAACTCAGACATATGTATCACAATTTCTTCTAATCGAGATATATAAAGGTTACAACCATCTGCTTCCCAAACTGCCTTCCTAAGTTATAAGACAAACTGAAGTTTTGAATTTTCATTGCATTTAAGGGGCTGATTTATTGATATTCAGAAAAAAACAACCCCACAACAAAAAAACCAACAAAGGTCAAATCAATAGCTAAGAACAGTTATAATGGTGTTTTGTAGTAAAGTCAAAACATGACTGATAAGGTCATAAAGCTCAGTACTTGAATATGCTTGTTACATCCTCATTTTTGAGAAGGCTATACTACTTTTCATACTATGGAAATTGCATACCAGTGCTCTTAACCTTACTAAGACTTAATACAGGAAATCAAAGTAAAGAAAGAAGTTTTCAGCAAAAGTAAAAAAAAAAAGCTGCTCTGAAGCACCAGTTAAAAGGAGAACAAACTGATGTAGATCATTAGCTGGGGTCATGCAGCACCAGTTTTCTTATTAAAAAGCCACAATTAAGAGAACAGAAAATGTCACAAGAAAGGCTACCTGCATTTTTCCCTTTGAAATGTGTTACCATGATATATTTTTTAAAGAATAATTATATAATTGGACCATATGCTGTATAGAATACAATTGGATCTTGAATTTGCTTTAGATTCCTGATTGCTGCCACAGTTAATACTGGCAGCCTCAATGATTGAAATGTTCTTTAGACATACATACAAATGTGTACTTTTCTAAGTAACACATTTTGTTTCTAATTATTTGCCTTATGTCGGTTGATAATTTAGGATATACACAGGACACATTTCCCAATTAATCTCTCAAAACCCTGAAGCATGAATTTCTTTTGTATATAACAGCTGGCATTTTCAAATACAGAAATCTAAAACGAGCGTTCAAAATTCCTCCAAGATACCTTGAAAACAGTTTTTGTAATATTGCAAACCAGCAGCTACTGTTACAAAAAACAAATCATTTCCAGCCTAAATAATGCAATTTGAGATTAATGAAAGAAATAGACCAGCAGAGAATGAACACTCGTTTCTCAAGAGCAGTGGAGTTTGTGCTTTTACAGTATCAGGACACAGATGCTGGAGAGATTTACAAACCAGAAAGACTTCCAGTTAAAAAACTGGCATAATACACGATGCCCAGTGATAACCTTTTTAAAGCCCTAAGTAGTCACACTTCTAAAAAGTTGTTACTTTTGGTATTTGATGTTAAAACTGAACAGGGGTAACAACAACAGTGCTGTGTGAACAGGCTTCACACAGCCTTCACCTAGTAAAATTTGGCCAATTTCCTTGTCTGTAAATGGACGTTTTTGTTAGATCTAGTTAGGTTTTATCTGTAAGTGTCAATGTGATGAAGCCAATCTGAAAATGGTTCATAATAAAATTTCATAATAAAATTTCTAGTCAGGGACAGAAAGACGCACACATGTTTTCACTTACTCCAGATGAGTCTAAAATGTAGAATTTCAGATTTTTGTCTCCCTTTACTTCAGGCCAAGACCATGATTCTCAATATTCTGTCTCCTTTTAGTAGTATAAGGCTGTCAGCTGTTTTGAAGGAGGTGTCTCAGCCTTTCATGCTGGAACTTGACTGTTTCCCACAAGTCTCACAGTGGGTGAGACACGTGTGCCAGAGGTAAAACCATGTGGCTACTGCTCATCATGGGATTTGGAAAATAGCAGATCCAGGATACAATGAGAGCATCCTAATTCCCTAGGTCAGTATGCTGAGCTACTTTCAGACTTGGTCTTGCCATTACAATGTTGATACTTTTCCCCTTTTGAAAGGTAGAAAAATAGTTGTGAAAAGACATTTACAAGGCCATGATTTCACAAGAAAATATTTCTCTGCCTTAATTCACACCTTAGAATCTAAATTTGATGTTCAAGTACAGTACACATACCTTTACATCTTCAAATGCAGATCCATCCTAGCAGGGGGTTACAAACTTCTAAATTTCAGAAGACAGAAAATTGAGTTTTATCACAGATTAGCTGTTAGTTTCCCATCTCCTG
Organism: Calyptomena viridis; assembly: GCA_013390005.1. Classification (NCBI taxonomy): domain Eukaryota; kingdom Metazoa; phylum Chordata; class Aves; order Passeriformes; family Eurylaimidae; genus Calyptomena; species Calyptomena viridis. The sequence continues at coordinate 13,536 of WEIV01020305.1, forward strand.
TTTAAAAGTCTGGCAACCTTACAGGTTTGGGGTTTTTAATTAATTTATTCTGTTGCTATGGTGACAGTTCATCTTGTCAATCAGCAGCAAAAGATGAAGGCACACCTTTCTGTAAGCAATTGCAGAAAAGCAGTATTCTGAAGCCACAACAATTAGGAAATTGGATTCATTTTGAGGAAATTAATATATATCCTCACAGTAAGAATTCCAAATAATGTTTATCTCCTTCCAAAAAATATTTTTGTCATTAGAAGGCACATGGGTAAGGAAATGCAATCACCTGAACCAAGCATTTGGATGAATGTTCTACCCAAGCCCTGGGGAGAGGAGACTGCTGTGGCAAAGATGGGACAAAACAGATGAAATTTTAAATTACTTTTTTTCCACTTATATCCCATTTCAGTAGGTATGTAGTAGTGGAATGCCTGTAGCTTTAATAAAATATTGGGATGGGTATTAAATTGAAAAAACTGGGAATGCTAGTTAGAAATATTTTCATACCTTATAATAAATGGCCCCATTCATAAAGCAGCTTCAGAGTAAGCCTGAATTGACAACTCCAACTTTCCCCCCAGAAAACATGCCAGCCCCACTAAGGGCAGAGCTTTGGTTTGAGGATTATCTTGTTATGGTGCAGGCTCAAATCTCTCCCTCCTGCCCAACACTTCATTATACTGCTATCCATTTTTTTCACATCATTATTTCAGATCAGGAGAAGGCAGATACAAGACCATCACAAGACTTAGCCAAAAGCTTTCAACACTTCAGCAGATTTTCTCCACTGGATCACTTATTTTTAGTATTTCCCATTAAATTTAATCTAGCAAAATACTGAATAAAAGTTGAATATCTTTTTTTTTTCATTTCCAGACTCTTCAGAGTTTTGCACTTCTCTCATGATCTTGTTTCATGTATTTTTCTGTATAATTAAACATTTTATCATGCTTATTCTTGCAGATATTTTGAAGAAATAATCTTACTATTGTTTGCACTATTCTTTATGCTCACCAGTTAATCATTTTCATTTGCTTTATTAATTAAATTTAATTAAACTGAGTTACAATATTGTTGCTGCTAACAATTTCTTAAACATTTCAAATTTCTCTGTTAAATGATTCGCTATATGCTACATAGATATTTAAATTCCTTAGGGCATTTTAATATTCCCTCAACATCAGCTGCTCCACAATCAAACTTTTTTTTCTTTATTTATTCTTAAAGTGTATGTTCAGATAATACAGTTGTTATTAGTTCCTACATGCCCCTTTTTTTATTAGATTTCTCCTCTTCACAGGATTAGCTCCCTAATAGTCTTTGAGAACATGGATTTTTCCACAAAATCTCTCACTGAGCAATACAGTATTATCATAAAAAACTATATTTTGAATAATATACTTATCACAATCAAAATCTCAGAATAAAATTCCTCCACGATCAAAGTTCTGGCTCTCTTGCAGACTCTTTTTTTCCTAAATCAGCAATATATTTTGTTATCTGCTTTTCTTAACCTCCCTCAAGGGTTATAACCGGATTGCTTTATTGTTCTTATCTATTAAAGCTTTCTGATGTATCAGCCAAAACACATACTTATTTCACTGTAACTCCCCAGTATCATCTCCCAATAGAATCAAAACATTGCTTTGCTTTTTCTTGTTCCTCCCACAATGAAATTTGTGGTTTTCTGTGTTAAATTTCCAGTGATTTTTCTTCCTGGAGAAGCTCTGATTTCTGTTTAGGAGGCTGCACTGTGTACGGTCCTGGAATTTACTCTGGACAAAGACAGGTGACTTTTTCCTTTTCACATTTCCATTAATTGTAATAGGTTAAGCATTAAGGGGCCTACAGCTGGACTTTATCTCCATTTCACCCTTTTTTCTTTACGTCTGGTGTAGAAGTGTGTGCTGCATAATTTAAGTCAACTTGTTGTCTCCTCTCAAGGCTCCTGTGTGGTTTTGAAGAACAGTTTTACCAATGTCACTTTCCACAGACATGCAAAATCACTACAAAACCTGACTGTAAACCTGGATTACCAGCAGCTCCTATCACAGCAGGATCAGCTTTATCCTGTGTTACCAGGGAAAGAACTACAGAGAGAGACAGAGTTGGGGAGGATATTGCTGAGGAGGTGAAAAAGCACTGCTGGGCAACTCTATTAACAGCTGCATGTATTGCAGTCAGATGGAGGGAAATAAAAGGGCCACGACTGTTACAGGATGTACATCCCAGGAATAACAGCACTTTTATTTCACTACATCACAAATAAAGCAATTATTATGATGTGAGTTGATGGAAACACAATACAAATGGTGATATTTCCAACTGATATTTTAGTCCCCAGCACACAGAGAATGAATTATCTTAGAAGAGTGATCATGCTATAGATCCATATTTTAGAATTTTATTTTGTTTTTTAATCATGAAATGTGCCCATTCTAGAATTTTGTGGTGAGGAAAATCCCTGGGTGCTTCTGATATCATCCCTCTAGTCAGCAAATGGTTACTTTTGAACTATTACAACATAATATGTATAAAGGTACCAGCCAGCCTTTTGATCACTGTCCCACTAAATCCTGTTTATGACTCATTTTCATCAACAACATTAACACACCAGTGACGTGTTAATTTTGCTAAAGACAAATTCCATTTCAACATCATTCTATGTACTTTGGGTTACCGTAAAGCAGAATACTCCTGCAATATACTTCAGCTGTAGGGACACAATGTACTTCTGTACACAATGTACATTAATTTTTAAAGAGATGTCTGAGGAATGGCAGGATTTGGGTTTGTTTTATTTTGAGAAACAGCTGTGCTGGAAAATCCAAGACTAAAAGTTGATGAGTAACCAGAGAGTACAAAACTACATGGCAGTGGAAGAGGCCAAGCAAGGACAGATGATAAAACTTTGCTATTGACTCCCCGTATGAAGAATCAACTTTTTAATCTTATCTGCTGTGAAATTAATCAGATTTTCACATCATAGTAGTACAAAGAGCTACCACCTGTGTAATTTCCTGAGCTCACTGGATTTTCTTTTGTCTGGCACCTTCTGTGCTGCCCAGTGTCATTCCCGTTTTGTTCATAGGCTTTGACAGTGTGAGTACATTTTCTCTCCAGAGCAGACAGCCCCCAGCTGTAGTTTTCCACATTGTGAAGCTGACACCACACAAATCAAGATGTGCCTTAAACTTGTCCTTGAAATGCTTCACTTCTGTACTGACCTCTCAGCTATTCACTACGATTTTATACCAAACAAAAAGAGGGGGACTTTTAGCACTTTTCCAGTATATACAACCCATAAATAAACCAAAATAAATCTAGAAGAGTACCACTTCAATAATATTCAATAACACCCTCAGAATTCAGCTTTTGAAATGTTTTTCCACAAAGGTTCAGGTATATAAGGATAATAAATATAGAAATACATGAGACCTGGATGTAATAACTATGTATTTGTTAAAATTTAGCAGCTGCATAGAGGAATACTAACTGAAGATGACTTCGTAGAAATTTACTTCTGTTTGAATTTCATTGATTCTAATTCTAGACACTTTTACTTTGCCAGACAGTAGTTTCAGAGTAGTTTTACTATTGATCATGTTCTGGCACAGCAGGCTGCCAAGGAAAAAGTTAAACTAACTAGAACTAATGAGCAGTAAAACTCCCTAGCACAGGTCCAAGAGTGGCCAATGTTTAAATGTTGTGGTTAAATGTGGTTAAATGTCTGGATAATGAATCTGAATGCATCTATCACGTTAAATCAATAAAAATATACAATTTAACACAATATTCAGAAGGATACTTACTACTTGAATTAATTCAGGAGAGAAGAAAATAAACAATAAAAATTGTGCAAAGTAGCCTCATTTCAACTTTATATGCTTCCCTTTATCAACAGTAAATGCAATACCTTCCTTCTTTAGACAAAATTAGCAATGTCCTATACTAAATCAGCCTTTTAAGTCCAACTGAAGGCACTGATGACTGTTTCCATACACTTTCAATCTGTGTGAAACTTTCCAAATGGAAGATTATTTTCTCTTTTTTTGGTACTTTTTTCCCTAGTTCTTCAACATTTCATGTGTTTGTCAAATGTTTTTTGGATCTTACCATTTCCCTTCTTTCCAATGAAAATGTAATTAATTCCTGAAGGACTCAATTAAGATTTTGAGCAAAAATCATGCTGCAGGAGTGAGACGAGGAGGGCTGGTGCAATGCCCAACTAGTGGTGATTAGCAATGTTCCTATTACACCTCTGAAACCACAAACCATCCCAACCCCTGCAGAGAAGAATGAGTATTTTGAAAGTTCAGTATTCATTTATTTCAATGCATGCAAGACAACACTTTTGCTGACTAGATATGAACAAAGTGTTCTTATGATGCCTCTGGGCTGTTTGAGAGCATTCTAATGCCATAGAGGTGCCTTGTGACCTCAGTGAGTAATATTGCCTTGGAATAACTCTTAACTTTAGCACAGCCACAACTTGCCTTGATGTGTTCACTTACTGACATCCTCAAACATCCCAGGCATTATAACATGCAAGAGTTACAATGCAAAAGCATCCTGTGTAGCTCACTGGATATCCAGAACGACTGGAAGGTTCCTGAAATCAGGCCAGATTATTAACTTGTTTTTCCTGTTACATAGTAACAGGAAATCTACCAAATGGCATATGTATGCTGAAATCTACCAAAATACAAAGCTAAGTAAATATACCTAAATATTAAAACATTAATTTTACTCAGATATATGTTTCGAGGCTTTAGAGCATCAAAATATTGAGAGAGAATAATCATCTTCTGAGAACAATCTAACTAACAACAAGAAGCATGGTTAGAAGTGTTTCTAAGAAAATTTTTTTCCTGTAGATTTTAAGGAAAACAATGGTGTCAAAGACAGCTTGAGCTTCTCTAGAGCTTGAGAAGTGTCAAATAAGGAGAACATAAGATGGAAAGAAAAAAATAGAACTTTTTGAAAGCTGAGGAAAAGCCTGAATAGACAAGTCTAATGAAAGGAGATAAAATCGTACAGACCAATGTAGAAATATTTGAGAACTAGATCCAAGATGAAATCCTCAGGCTACATGGGCTCCCATATGATCTGGCTAAGAAAGAGCTGGTTAATTTTCTTGAAAATTGGATTGCAAAAGCTTAACAGCTTGCAGTTGAAGATGACCCACTTTGCGTTGAAGACATACAAAAAACCTTTAAAATGAGAAAAGAAGGGAAAAAAAAAAAAAGAGAAAAAGAAAGAAATCCTGAGTAGGAGGCAGCAGTATGCTTGGCCTCTCAGATCAGAGATATAAGAGAAGGATCTTCCTCAAGGCAGCATATAAGGATAGTAAAGCTATTGAATATACTTCGCATTTCTTTTTGGCTTTTTTCCTTCTGTTTCATGTTGTATGACAGATTCAAATTATTCCTGCCAAAGAAGAGAAGTGTGGTGGCCGTTTTCACTTCTGTTTTACAGGAAATAAAGTTTCACATTTCTTTTCCAAACAAGATTAGGAAGTACAGGATATGCACCTGTGACAGAACACACATTCCTGTTACAGCATTCTCTGCTGTTTCAAAGAAATTCACAGTTCTACAGCTTTCAAAAGTTCCAAACAAAAAGGCATAGTCTAGCAGAACATAATATTAATTAGCCCAGTTGCTTAGAGCATGATGCTAATTACACCAAGCTTGTGGGTATGGGCCATTCACTTAAGAATTGGACTCAATGATCTTTGGGTGTCCCTGTCAACTCAATTCTGAATATTCTGTGATTCTGTAATGAGATTTCATAGTTGTTTTAAATGGTTTTTTTGAAAAACATTGCTTTGACAAAAAAATTTCCAGTGAGCTCCTGGTTTTGATCTTCACCAATGAATATCAAATGGTATCAAATAAAAAAGCAACAAATATTTCATTTTAAAACCATTCATCACCACAAACGAACTGAATTTTACAAATTTGCACCTGTTCAGCACCTCTGAAGAGAAGATCTGAGATATCAAGTCACTCATTTGAAAACTGAAATTAGTGAATCACTTTGACCTTATTTTAATCATAGGATGCTGTTCAGCAGCTCACTTTTTTCCTCCAAAATTCAATAGCAGTTCTCTCAAATCACAGAAACCTCCCAAACCCACAAACTTTCAACTGCTTTATCAAGGAAGTTCCAAGTTCAACAGCTACTGGAATGATGCAAACAAACCTTTGAGATAATAACAGGTTAAATTATTAAAATGCCATACAGATCTAATATTATTGCCTGACTTCCTACTGTTGTTGAGAAAGACCAAAGGATAGAACTGTAACTTTTTTAAGATAACTGTAGGGATTTCACACTTCAAGGGTTTTCCTCATTTTAGTTTTCTTACTTGTTTCCACTTATATAAAGGAAGGTAGGATTACACAATCTCATAGTTGAACAGCTGTCTCAAAACCTAAATTAAAAACATTCTTAATATTATTTTAAGCTTTTCAAAACCAGTTTTTGTAGTTCTGCCTAAAGCATGTTGATCTGTTCTAGGCACCTTCCTCAATTCTTATTTGTAGATCATTTTTCTCCCATGTAACAAGTTATTCCACTCCTTCCTTCAGAGATGTATAGACATTGTCTATTTAAATCACTATTTATCCCATGTACTCAGCTTTAAGATGCATAATTGACCTATAGTAGAAATAGTCTATGCCAAGATTTCTTTGAAAGTCCCATACAAATATACAGTCCAATTTACTGCATTTACATCTTTATTTAAATGAAACAAGTTGTTTCTCACTGTGAATGTAATGAAGGAAAAAAAAGAAGCTACTTCAGCTAGAATACATAATTAGAAATGTATTTAAATGAATTTTGAAAAGATTCTCAGAGTACTTTCAGGGGTTTTGTTTGGGATTTTTTTAAAAGCTCTTAAAGATTTTTGAAATGGTTAGTTGGAGAACATTGGCCTGCATTCAAAAATATAAAGTGGAGTGTATAATCTAAGGAACATAGCATTTGTGGTAATTATTTTTTTTTTAGGTTGCCAAATCAAGTGTGTTTTAAAGTATTCTCTTATGTGTGTACATAATTAAAAAAAATTCTATTTCAGCAGATAATTTTTCAGGTGATTTGCTTACAGCAAAACAAAATCTCAAGTAAAAAGATGATAGAAAGCCTAAAGTGTTAGTCCCATCTTTTAAAAAATTACTATTCTTATGGTTAGAAACTTCTAACCAAACTTCTTTATTGGTGACTGAAAACATACGGAAGTGTTATCCTTCTTCCTGTTGAGATAACACTGCATCAGGAACCTCCTGTAATATTATTCGTGTGACCATTGGCATTCACATCCTAGGCTTTGACCCAATTATTTTCTTCTCTTTCCAGACTGCCATTCCCACTCCACAACATGCAACAACCCCAACTCCATCTACAGAGTTTTACAGAATTCAACAACTTTTGAAACTGAGTAAACATCCACTCACTTCTCAGATGCATCAGTTCTAAAAACCTTGCCACATACCCTTTGATTTAATTTTCAATCCAGTTCACTAAGAACTCTCCACTCTTCACAACTACTTTTCATGCCATGACATTTGCTTTTCTAAATGTTTCACAGTGTTACTTCCTGGATAAAATTTGAGTTCTGAACTATATAATTACGTACTTGTCTTGTCTCTACTTCAATTTCTGCTCACAAAATAGTTATGTTCTGCTGTACCAACACCTTCACAATTTTTCTTGAACTCCTCTAGAAAAGTTGTTCTTTCTCCTAAACTTCTTTTGATTCCATGCATTTAACATGAGTCCCTTCACTTCAACTTAAACCATCTCACTCTCTTTTCTAGGTGGTTTTTTTTGGCCTTTCCACAGGAAAACAAAAATAGTTCTGAGCTGCATAGCTTCCAGAAGTCCTGTCTGCTGACATACTGAGACTGCAGCCACAGGAATACACCGAGGTTGGCCTGGGAGGAGGGGAACAACAGATTTAAGGCACAGGCAGATGTGTGATTCGTGCTGTTAGCCTGGCCATCCCCAGACAAGGGACTGGGCTGCCTGGGGAGCAGGACATACAGGCAGTTTTATAACAAAGCAGGCAGCTGTTCTTGCTGTTCCTTTGATATGTTATCAACCCAGAGTGCTACTAGAGAGAAAACTGGAGGCAGTTTTATGGCTCCCTGTATGCCATTTCCTTCTGCCCATCTCCACATGATTCACCTCAGCAGCAGCATTCATCCTCTCTCACCCCTATGTTTACTGCCAGATAACCCTGAAGCATCTCAGATATTCCTGAAGTGATACAATATGTGCATTAAAAAGAAACCAAACAACAACTCAACACAAGAAAACCACCACAGAATCTAAAAACCAACCAAACCCCAAAAGAAACAAGGCCTGTAGCTCTAAGCACCCACTAGTAACACAACTAAGCAAAGTTGTTGGTACTCTGTGCAACACTCATACACATTCTCATGTCACTATTTCCTTTCAGTGACTGTTGTCACTGTATTTTAAGCCATGTTATTTGGACACAAAAAATAGGCAATAATGAAAACATGTGAACATCACAAATTACCTACAAGTAAATTTTTGAAAAATGAAAAAGGCTTTTTTTTTTAATATACATTTCTGCTTAAACTCTAAGAATTAGTGTGATGAAAGAACTGGAGGAATCCAGAGTCACAAACTGAGACAAATTGTGAAAACTGGAAGAACTGTCACAAAGCGCAAAATTTTCCAGAGAATTTAAAACCTTCTTTTCCTCATGAAAATAAAATGACAAAAATACAGGTTCACAAGAAAAATACAAAGCCTTTTAATCAGTGGAACATTCTTACCTTGTCTTCCTAGATCTTGATTATGAAGCTACATCAGTGCCCTGGATTGGAAGAAAAGGGAGGGCAATTCTTAGTACACAAAAACTATTGTAGCTGATAAATAAGAGCTGTCACCAAGAGTTTAGTTTCAATTTAGCAGTTAAACATTTCAAGTCTCTATCACCAACACAACTAAAATTTAAAGGGAAAATTATTTTTCTATCTATGTAGCATTAAGAGAAAAAGGTGTTAAACTGTCTTCACACTGTCCAGTATCTTAAAACATTAGTTGTTATAACAGTGTTGAATTTAATATATTTTCAAAATTTTAAAGTTTATATTTCCCAAACAGAAAAGGATAACTCTAGTGCCTATTGACAGCAAAGTAGCTGAGGTTTTACTTCAAATAAGACAGTAGTGTAAGTACAATGCAGAAAAGTCAAGATGAATAAACCCAATATAGTACTTCCTATCTTGTGCAATCATTTGTGTCTGTGCAAAATGAACCTACGTTCTTATCATGGTAAGAGGAATCAACTTTCACCAAATAACATTAGGCACAAATTGTATCCACTTTGCAGACTGAAGAACCCACACTACATTGCAGGGAGTAAAGTTAATATATTAAGATACAATATTAACCACAATGAATAATTATCCTATTAGCAAACATGATTAAACCTATCAGCACCATCAAAACACAACAATTTACAGATTTCTAGAAAGCTTTCTCCTTTGTCTACAAACCATTCCACTACTGCATTAACAATAAACACAAACTACTTTTGCAATTTCTATTCGTGCTAATCTGAAATCCATCTGAAAACATCTATCTATCAATTCAGCAGACTATTCAAGTAAAAACATTAAAAAAATGTATGAGTGGGATAAGAAGTGAAAACCAGAGTTCAATAATTACAGACACAGCTCACTTTATTTTCAACAATCAGCTCTTAATTGTTTAGCTTAGTAAGACGAAAGTCAATTAGTACTTCTTTAATAGACTAATCCTTCTGCTTTTAATTGTCATATCAATAATACTGGCATATCCCCAAAGAAAAGTCAATAGTTATTACACCAACTAATTAAAATTTGAGTTGAAAGGTAACTCAGTGTTCTATTCAGAAACCTCAAGTTCTTAGAACTAAAATATCTTGTCATGGGAGGGGGATAAGGGACGCTCATTTTCTTCTGTGACTCAACCAAAAATTCATACTATTAGAAGTGACTTTTTGATTGGCATAATGAGAAGAACAGTAAAACAGATGGGTCTCCTGTGAAGATGCACAAGATTCCCACTGGATAATACAAAATGCTGACAGATAACAAAAGAATTCCACACTTGTTATTCACTGCAGATTAAAATTTAAACATCATCTGAGCAAGCCAAGGATTTGAAAAAAAATTTCTTAGCATGGAATTATAAAATACAATAACCTGAAACAGGAAATAATTGTTTGAGAATACAGGTCTATTAATGATTCCAGGAATAAAAAAATCCCTATTTACCATAATGAGTCCAGGAACACTACAAGGTTGTTACATATTTTCCTGCTCTTCACAAATTTGAAAAGCTTTTGTAGGAGCATTGCTCTTCCGACAGTCTGGGGAGTCATGTGTAACAGCATGACACGTATTACTTGCCGAAATGAGTAGTCAAAGCAGGCACAAAAAAAGATCAAATATTATGCCGTGTCGGACTTTTTTAGAATGATGTTATTGAACAAGTTGTCTTATGTTTAAAATAAAAGCCCAAAATATAGAAGAGTAAAGAGTTTGATAGGTGAGTGTTAACCAAAATTGCTGCTATTTCCTTAATGTTTTTCCATCAGATAAGTTAAAAAAAAAATACCAACACAAAAAACGCACAAAAAACCCACCAAAAATCAAAGCACCTAAGATGTCTGGAACCCTAGGATTTATGATTGAGCTCAAAATTTATGTTAAAACTGAAATTCAAGAAGAGACAAAGGAGATACCTTATTTTTAAAGCTGGGGAGATAAATATTCTTTGATTAGTTTAAGTGAATCTACAAAACAGAAAAAATGAGAGAGGAAAAAAGAGTAACAAACATTAGCAAGAGAAACAATGCCATGAGATAATTTTAGAGATGGATGATCAGTGATGTTTTGGGGAATACAGTAATTTGTAGAGATTAAAGGAAAATTTGAAGTACCTGAGCTAAATAACCCTGCATTTCAAGATGAATGACTTCCCAGGTAACAGCAGAAAAGTTGACATTATTCTCCAACTGCAACTGGCATCCAGAAAAGAGACAATATTTTTCACAGGTTACTCCTTAAATATATTACATAAATAATTGTATTGTGAGTCCATATGCATTTTGCATAGATCCATTCACTGTGTTTCATAGCAAATACACTTCAAGCCACAATTCTAGAATGACCATTCTTAAATAAACTCCTATCTAGGAGTGAAAATACAAAATTGACCTTGATGAGTATCACAAAGCAGCCTCTAAATACAGCTGGCACATAGGAGAAAGAAAAATGCCTTTAGCACAACTCTTCAAACATGTATGTTCTATATGAGATAACTTTAGGTACAGTTTAGCTCAGATACTAAGCGTTAAATACAATTCTATTGTATTTACAGAACATAATTTGGGTCTATAAAAACCAATTCAATAAAATTAAAGCAAATTCATTGAGGATCCAAGATCAAGGGAGAGGCAGAAGAAGAAAAACATTTCATAAGTGTCAAATTCTTAATGCTCTGCAACACCACCAAGTGTTACATCTCTAAAGGGGGGGGGGGAAATGTAAAAAATACCAAGTTCAAATTTTGGCAAAGAGGACTGCTATGAATAGAATCTCCATATCTCTAATCCTTCAGCTTCAGGCGTATAAATCTCTAATAATTTTTAACAGTTCTTTCTAAATAATGTTGATGACATTACGGTTTCCATGTTTAGACACATAAATGTGTGCATTCACACACACACACACACACACTAAAGTAGTGGTAAGCTCTGGCTGGATGTTTTACCATAACAATAAATGAGAGCAGAAGCAGCATTTGTGCTCTCTAGGAAAAAAATAACTTTAATGATTCTCATGCAAAATGCACTGGCTTTCTTCCTGCAATGTATCACATTGTTTTTATGAGTAGAAGAGCTAAAAAGCCAGCCTAAAAAAATTACATTATTGCAGCCCTGGAACAGATTGCTTACAGAAGGTGTGAAGTTACTATCATTAGAGATCTTTTAGTATAAATTCTGCCAGCATCTATTTGTGATTTGATTCCATCGTGCATCAAGAGACAGACCAGACAATCTCCTGAGGTCCATCCCTTTCTGCAGATCCACTTTTCCTACTCATACTATGGGATGCATAACAGAACTAAGAGGAAGTGTAATGGGATTTTTATTCATAGCAAATAATATTTATGAAAATAGAATGTAGAAGGCATATCTATCACCTCTGTGATTTGACTGCTAAACCACAATACTTCAAAGCACAGAATCTCTTTCCTTGTGACCTAATAATGCAGTTTTTTCATTAAAAACTGCAAGACCCAGAGATTTATTCCACTTCTAAGACATGTAGTTTGTTGTATGAACCAACTAAAGCACAAAATATATTAGAATTAAACCCTGTCCACCTCTTCAGAAACAACTTCAGGAAATTCATATCAAATCTGTCTGCTACAGTTAGTTTTTGTGACAGAACTATTACAGAGAAATAAAGTGTCACTGGTGAAAGGACTGTCAGGCTGCTTTGAATTGGCTAAACAGCATCTGATGTCCTCAAGGATTATAGTGCATTATGACCCTGCCCTGCCAATCTGTTTAGCTTCTGACGCTTCACCATATGGGGTCAGAGCAGTGATTTCTCATATAAAGCCAAATGACCTAGAAAAGCCCGTAGCATTTACATTGCAAACACTTATGAACATTGCAAAGACTTCAGCACAGATGAAAAAGCTTCAACATATGGATTTTGATAGAGTCTCATTACATCACTAAATTCTACTATTCTTATTCCTTAGTGACCAGGATAACCAGATAAACACCCGTTTCTGTGGGTTTCACATATCCATGGCACTTCTTTTAACAGATCTCAGTTAGGAAATGCACACAATGTTTCTGATATCACCTTGAGATTTGTACAGTGTCATTTTTCACTGATCATGGCATTTCATGGAAATTATCATGGCTTGGTAGGTTAGCAATGCTCCCAGGGAAAACAAAGATAAGGTGATAAAAATAAGTAACTACTGTTCAACTTAAGAAAAGCATTCTGAGCAAACAGCAAACTGAAATTGTCATTATAAATAAATAAAAATACTTCCTTGTGATGAGAAGCAAGTTAGCCAAGCAAACAGCAAGATGCATATTCCAGATCAATATTTTTTTTTAAATTATTTTTTTCAAACTCTGCTATTATATTTCTATCTATGAAGACAAAAAGAGAAACAAGACGAGCAAAAGAGAAAAAAATACTCAAGTTTGATGATCTCAATAAAGATGTATTAATGCATGCTTTAAACTTTCAAAACTCATGGTTTCAATGGGAGTACCAGTCTAAAAATATCCAAGCTGCAGAACCATACATAAACAATGAACAGAAGGAGCTTTGAAACTTGAAAGGTTTTATCAAGATTCTATTTCCTTTTTTCATGCCATAAATTGGTCTGAGTTCATGATTAGCATTCATAAACATATATATATTAAACCAACAGAAATGACCAATCAAACATTTCATTCCTCAAAAACAAATGGCAATGTTACTACTACAAAACTCCACATAAAAACCTCTCTTTTTGGAATATATGTATGTTTTAATCTCTAAGACTAACATTAACATGAGAGCTACGGATAATGAGAAAGCAGAGAAGAGGAATGGGAGGAGAAAAGCAATGCAGGGGAAGTGGTAGTGGTTCAACAGGTCAACCATCTTCAGTAGTTATTTCCCACTGCAACACACTAGAACATCTTAAATTAGCACAAATGCCTCAAAAGGATACAAAGGGGTACATACTACATATCCAAGAAAGCAATTTTGATGTGTTTACAGGACTGTCAGAGGGAGCAATGTCAAATAATAAAATGGATATGATTTGATTTTGTAGACAATTATGGGTGAATGTTGAGTGCTGTGTTCAGGAGCAGAGACCCAACCTCCATTACTGTTAATGGGAGCACTGACTCCAGCTAGAATTGTAATTGTGCTAGAACTGTAATTGCTCGGCCTCCACATACCAAAGTGCTGCTCAAACAAAAATATATCAAGGACTTCTCAGATGTGGAGGCACTAGAAAATCTACACCAGGTGACTAAGACCCTTCAGCAGGGAAAGAAATTCTCAGCACCTATTAGAGTATTTCTTATTATAAGAATATGCCTCTTACTAAGAAATAATTGCCTGCTTCTCTGTGTTCTCACACTCATATTTTCCTTGCCCCGTTACATAAAAAATAAAATTGCATTTACTTCCCAATTCATGAAGTTGCTCTACCACACATTCACTGAGTCTCACCATCAATTCATTTTTTGTCATCCATGACTTTCCTTGTCTACCTCTTTTTTTTTTTTTTTTTTTTAGGGGAAGGTTGACTAGAAAATAGGAATTCAATTTAATGTGAAACAATGAAACA
>WEIV01020305.1:32238-51862 GCA_013390005.1 Calyptomena viridis
AATAAACCTGACAGGATGCAAAACTTTTCCTTTAGCGAAAGAGAGCAGAATGTATTTCATCCTCTGCTTACCCTTTACTGATGACAAGAGTAGACTAAAACATTACTAGTTGGAAACACAATTTGAGATGAGCTTGAGCAAGTCATCCAACTGCACTCAGCCCAGTTAACATGCTTTTAAATTCTATCCATTTAAGATTTTCTCATGGAGCAGTAGCTTCATTGAACAGATTTTGCATACCCTGAGATTCCTACCATTTCCTGAATCACAAACAAAGTAGAACAGCTTGTTGAAGCACCTACAATCACACAGCAATGGGCAAACCTGTTAAGATCACAGAGGTGTAGAATTGCTTGGGTTGGAAAGGGTTGTAAAGATCATCTCATTTCAACACTGCTGTCGTAGACAGGGAACCTTCCACTAGATCAGGTTGTTCAGGGCTCCGTTAAACCTGGCCTTGAACACTTCCAAGGATGGGGCAGCCACAGCTTCTCTGGGAAACCTGTGCCAGTGCCTAACCACACTCACAGGAAAGAGTTTCTTCCTAATATCTAGTCTAAATCTNCCCTGACAGGAAATAATGTTTTCCTAATATCTAGTCTAAACCTACTCTTAATCTGAAGTCTTTATCCCTATAGTCTTTTTTCATCTTTCTTCCAGGCTCTTTTCAGGCACTGGAAGGCCACCATTAGGTCTCTCCAAAGCTTCTCTTCTCCAGGCTGAACAATCCCAGTTCTCTCAGCCTTTCCCCAAAGCAGACACGCTCCATCCTTCTAAAAATCTTTGTGGCCTCCTCTGGATTCACTCCAACCGGTCGATGTCCTTTATGCTCGGGTGACCCCAAGACTGTATATTCCTTAATTTTACATCTACTGATAGGAGTAAGCTAGCAACTGTCTTGATAATTATTTTTACTTTCTGTCCTATTATTTGTTTGTTCTGTTTCCCTTCCCTCCCATCTTAGAATTCCACTGATTTTATTTGCCAAAAGTTTGCACAGCCTATGGGAGGTGCAGCAGCAATAAAATAACCTATATTTGCTTTTTCAAAAGAAGAACCTCTAACTTTTTTCAGCTTACTGACAAGAAATATTTTGAGGC
Source organism: Calyptomena viridis (assembly GCA_013390005.1). Taxonomy (NCBI): domain Eukaryota; kingdom Metazoa; phylum Chordata; class Aves; order Passeriformes; family Eurylaimidae; genus Calyptomena; species Calyptomena viridis. Next base: position 33,339 of record WEIV01020305.1, read on the forward strand.
TATAGAAGGAAAACCACATTGCAACAAAATCATTAACTTTGAGTTAAACAGTAAAAATATTTTCTCAGTATTGGTAAACATAATCTGACCCTGCTGGAAGAAACAGAGATGGCTACTAATAGGACAAGTCATTTCAGAGAGAAAATGAAAGCTTTCATGTAGAACATATCGACACTTTGAACTCAGAATTCCATGCTGGTCCTTTAAGACTGGTGTGTCACAATGGTCAGGCTTTCCAAGGATATCAACAATTACCACATCAACCCACCACAAGAAGCTACATGCCTGCTCTATAAGGTAATGGGGGATCTCTACAAGGGAATGGCAAATTTGCACTATATTCATCATGTCATAAATATAATGTCCATCGAGTTATCTAATTATCAGATCTAGGATTTCCATTTGGGTCTTTAACACCCAAGAAAAATACACAAACATATTTCGATCCATTTTGTCTTCATCAAAAAGGCCTAAAAAGACCTGTCCAGCAAGAGGTCTGAATTACACTTCTTCATCTCAGACTACTGTGTGTTCAGTTTCTCCATTTTCTAACCTGAACAGTAGTTTTTGTTCTATTTTGTTGGAAATAGGTCTCAATTTTCCTGGAATTTCCAGACACTAAGCAAATAGTAGTTCTACAGAAAAACTCAAACACAGTCCCAGGCCAGTAGTCACCATGGTGTATGTAACACCAAGGGCAGGAACACTGTGTCTGCTCTGTCCTGCATTTTATGTCCTTGCACTTCAGGGATTTTTGCCCGCCCAGCTATTGTCCAGGGAGTCCAGATGAGGATATACAAGCTCTGTCCTTACTGAAGAAGATAAATATGAACAAGAGCAAAAAGGAATTGAACCAGAATCCCCCAAGTACTTCTGAGACTTCCTGGCCCAAACAAAATAACCTGACAAGGAACAGAGTTGTGCTCCTGATATTGATATTAAAGTCTAAAGACCAAGAGAAAGGGGCATTTCAGTGCAAGATTCTGATGCAGATTTGAGCTTTTGAGAACACAAATATATGAACAAGGTCTCATTATCTGAAATTAAACCAATTCTAAGATGATGATTAAGTACCTGGAGATTGACCTACTCTATACAGGTGCATCTTTTCAGAATGAGTATTTTCCTGCCCTGGTTACAAGGACGGAGTGCCTTAAAGAGGAAGCCACTTGGCTCACTCAGCTTGGTAACAGTCTTTATTTTTGTTTGCACCATTGGCCCTTTATATTATGAAGGGCCAGTGAATACTAATGAACTTGGAATCCTTATTTGCAGAACCCCGCTTAATCAATTTTTTTAAAAATATAAATCAAGTTTGAAGCATTATTCCTGAATCTATGAACAAGGTGTCACCATGTCTCCCAGCAAGCGGACTTTGTCATGTGATTTAATATGCAATTATGAAAAGATGCACAAAGATTTTTCCAGTTAATCTGTGCAGTGAGGCTTCAGTAAATATGTGTCCTAAAAATCTGGCATACTTTAAAGTAAGCTCTTCAGATTGTTAAGGGTTTTTGTTGGTGGATGGTTGGGCTTTTTTATTGGTTGAGGTGTTGGGGGTTTTGTTTTCATTTCACTTGTGGTTTGGCAGGATGGATGTTTAAAATGTGATAAATAGTTCATACAAATAATTTTGCTAACCTAAATAATAATTGAAGAAATCCATTCCTCTGTGGCAAACCTGTCAACTTCAGAATTATTATAATTTATCACTAGAAGCATTTTAGAAAGTGGGTTTTGAATTTCAAATGACTGATACATGAACTTTTGTGCACCTACTTCTAAGACTTGGGAAGTGAGAAAATTTGGGAACATACAAGCACAAAGCACTATCTATACTACAAAAAAAAAAATCTTCTCTACAGCTTTTGTACTGGATCCCTGAGAAGAACAAAAGTAACCAGACATATTAAATTTGTTCAATGTCTATGAACTTCTTACTGAAAGGCAACCAACTGTTGATTTTCCAATATGAACACTTTAGTAAATAGAAGTAAGGCAAATCTAATTGAGTTTCATCATGGAGACGATAATCCAAGCATGACTTCCTGGGTCTTTACAGAGCACCGCTGACATTCCATTCAGTCCCTAAAATTTCAAGTAAAACACTAAATCTGATCTGTAAAGCAAAAGACAGATCAGAAATAAGACCAACGAATCAACCAACAGACCATCTCAGCAAAAGATTAAGGAAACATTCTATAGCTTTGGAAAAAAAGTTCTACAAAGTTTTATTCCAGAAGTTATATTCCAGTCTAATTTATGACTGACATTAGGAAACTATTCAAATTAGAACAAGCGTTCGAGAAAAAATATGAACTGATGGAAAACTAATTCAAAAGCTGCAAAGATCCAACTAGACAACATGTTTTTATAAATTTTTCTGGTCTATTATCACTTTTTCTTGATATTAATGTCCCCAAAGTGCCTTGGAAATACATAGTAAACATGGCTTATGAAAATCAATAGATTTATATCTTTATTAAATCCAGCATTTTTTAACCTACAAGAAGAAAAAAAAGGCTAAGAACTTTCATTGGAATTCGTGATTTCATTTTGCTAATCATCTTTGAACATCAGAATTTGGCTCTCTAAACAGAATTCAAGGCAGCACAAAGGGTGCTTTCTGATACCATTTAAACCTGCTAGAAGTAACTGACCATTTTACAGTTCAGAAAAAACTGGGCAGCAATGAAGAAGCTTCAATCATTGTCTCTATTAGGCAAAAAAAGTGTACTAAGTAAATTGCATATAATTGGGAAGACTTGAGGTAAACTTGGATGTTACACTTGCTTTGAAAGAGGACTTAGTGTATTTTCTCACTTTCTATATGGATGGGCAGAAATAGTGAAGTGTAGACCTTCCAGCAGTTTATTTTGCACTATATAGAAACATTCCAGCCAAAAAGTCCTTCAGAAAGCTAAAGACTGCCAAAATGGAAAGCTGGGAAATACATCAGCACTTAATAACCGAGTTTAGTGTAAGACCCTGTAAGAAATTTGAAATTAGCTGTAAATGGAGTTAAATACATCTGAATCACTCATTACAAGTTTGACATAACATTTTTTCCCTTTCTAATAAGCACTTACCAATTAAAGTTTATTATTTTACTTCTTGTTATCAATCACTTGTCATAATTGCAAACTCCAACAGAAATTTATCATTCAATATTACCTAAAAGCACTTCAATGAGGAGAGCAAGTAATCTACATTTCTCTGGACTATTTTTACAGCACAGGCCTGCTGAGCTCTGTCTCAGGCCCAAAGAATGCTTGTCTGGAAGCACATAAAGAAATAGAACATTAATGTTTACTGAGTGTAATTAACAGTTGTGCACAGTTCAACAGAAACTAATGTTCCCTTGACTTTCAAAGGAGGTATCACATCACCAGCACAAACTGTTGTTAGCTAATTATTCAAAAGAACATGCCTTTCTTAAGCAGCCCAGTGTGCGGTTTTATAACCAAATCTCTCTGATACAGGTACCATCACCCCATTTGGGTTTAAGTGGGTTTGGACCCTGGCTTTAGAATGTGATAATAAACACACATCACCCTCCACCAGGTATGTTATCACACTTTCTGAAATCAGGTACTGAATACACCAACCAATACACCTATGACTTTTGGGGATGCACGGCTTAAATCTCTTTTCACCAAAAGTGAGGCTAAATTGCATACAGAGACTCTAAAGAGAGTAGCAGATATGACAAGCTGCAAGAACAAGACTCTTTTAATATGACAGAATAACAGAATATTCTGAGTTCAAAGGGACCCACAAGGATCATCAAAATCCACCTCCTAACCCTGCACAGGACAGATCCAAGAATCCCACCATGTGCCTGAGAGCATTGTCCAAACGTTTCCTGAACTCTGTCAGGCTTGGGGCTGTAACCACTTCCCCTGGGAGCCTTTTCCAGTGCTCAACTACCCTCTGGGTGAAGAAACTTTCTCTACTAACCAACCTAAACCTCCCCTGACACAGCTCTGGCTGTTCCCTTGGGTCTTGTCACTGGTCATCAGAGAGAAAAGATCAGTGCCTGTCCCCCTGATTCCCCTTGTGAGGAAGCTGTAGACATCTATGAGGTCTAATAACATGAGAGATGGACACAACATTCAGAAAAAGAGTGCATTTTGACTTTAAAAACAAAAAAAAAATCAGGGAGAGTTTCATTTCATTGCCGTTGTAGAGACTCGCTGCTATAGCACTGAGTCTCCTCTTCATCCAGTCCCTGTCAATACACACAAACTTAATGCCACAGAAATGAGTTATTACTTCTTGACTTATGTTTTCACCCCAAATTGCCTTCTTTTGTTCCTGTTTCCTTACAGTAGGACTAGCAAGTAGTCCAAGTAGATTATTCACAGGTAGATACCACAAGGCATTTAACATAGCCAAAAACTTACTTAGAATCCATGAGCATATTTTCCATGGGAAAAAACCAAATCATTTTTCCAATAGTAAAATTTTCTCAACATTCAGAAGATTTAGCTTATTTTATTTTCAGCCAGTGATTAACTAAGGTTTTTCTCTAAATCCTTCTTCCACCCATCACAACGTTAATAAAATTCATATCTGTGAGGATATTTTCTAGAAATATCTAGTGGAACTTATTAAAATAGGTGCAGATAATATTAGAATTCATTGGCAGGCTACCAGGAAGAACAAAATTATAGCCAGAATGTTATCTCAACTACTGTGAATATAACTGGTCTCAAGTCAAATGACCTTCACATATGTCCTCTTCATCAATCTGAAACACTACATTATGCTGTGTAACATCTGCTTGATTTAGACCTGAACTGGACCCCTGAGCTCAGGTTGACAGGGGAAAGCTATTCCCATCACCTCAAAACCATACTCAGAACACTGTCAAGTCCTCCTGTCAGATCTAATCCTTCAGTGGATTTCAGAAATACGAGAGTTTTAAAAATGGATTTCTTCTTTGGAAAGAGATGCTCCATGTGCATGCTCTATATTGGAGACTGACCCACTGCCTCCTGCTTTTCCTCTGCTTCTGTGCCTCATGCTGTGCAAACATTTCCCCGAGTTTATTTTTCAAGTGGCATCTTAGAGTGGAGTAGATATTCCCTTGAGTGTATTTTCTTTCTTTACCATCACTCTTTTCTATACAAACAACAGATTGCTCTGCTGCTGCCCTTTAAATTTAGAGAATAAAAATCCCACACCACAGATGCCTAGTGAAGCAAAGAGGGTTGTTCTTCCACAAACTTACTGGGAAGTCAAATAACTTCAGTCTTGCTCATTGTCCCTCTTCAGAGGATACAGACCTTCAATTTTTCTCTTCTGATGATGGTTCTCAGTATCCGATTCATAGACCATTGTTAGAATGCAAGATCATCCTCCTGAGATCAGACTCCTGAGCTAGTCTGTAAATTTTCCTGTACTATTTTTATTAACAGTGCAGTGATAATGTTGCGTAATTGTCTGGAAGGACTGAGAATTACTGGGGTTGAGCTTCCCATAGAATTGTACTAGTTGCTTAAAATATGATGATAGACTAATCAAGACAAAGAATGCTTTCAGTGCATGCACCACAAATTGCATTGTCTAGACTTAGTTGCATTATTCATTTTTTCATTAAAAAAATAAATCTACCGTTTAAAAGAAGCAAGGTATCTTCTAAAATGAAGAGTAAGGTTACTTGCATCCCTGACAAGAATATGAAGAGTCAAGTGCTTCGAGATTTAGCGAAACCATAAAAGGATTTCTAGTGAGGTTATGGAGGCCATATACTGTCTATAATTTCTCTACCTTCTACTGCCAGTTCAAAATGTTAACAAAGGCGGGGAAAAAATCCTTGTAAGCAGCATCTAAGAGTTTGTTCACACAGGAAGCCTCCACCACTTTTTTAGAACAAAATATTAAAATGTTATAGTTAAACTACTTCAACAGTGACACAAAACAAACTGGAAAAGAAATTATTTAATAAATGTCAGTACTGTCAGTTAGACTGATTCAACATGTGTGTACACACACAGAGTACCCTAAATAAGAGTATCCTCGGGGAGCAGCTGAAGCACACACGTACAGTGTGGAAGATGGAGCAACCAACCAACCAAAAAACCCCCACATTTCCAGAATTTAATTGGATACTCCCCCCCAGCTCATCTGGTGAACTCTGTGCTTTTCTATTCAGTTTTTGAAAAGTTATTTCAGGAACAATTTTTCTGTCCTAAGTAAACCTCTCTCTTTCTCCCGTAACTCTCCTCAATTCATGAAATAATAATAAAATAATTGAATAGCAATAATGATAACTATTATAATAGTAGTATAGTATGCAATTAAAAAATAGATCAATCTTTTAAAATATTCTACATTATTTCTACAATTTCTATTATACAAATCAAGGTAAATTAGATCATAGATTACAAATATTTTTGATTTTGCATGTCCAAGATCATTTCTTTCAGCCATTTCAAGATTGCTTGGTTTTATTTTCTGTTTGTTTGGCTTTGTTTCTGGACTTACAACTGTTCTAAAGATCAGTAATTTCCTAAAAAATTTTGGAAACCTAAGAAAAAATGCCTTAATCCTCCCATAAATCCATTCCATAGAGTCATAAGGCTTTAAAGATGTAATAAAGCAACAAACAGAAAATAATCTGATGACTAGGAAAGGGCAGCAGGGAAATGAAATTGTCATTGTTAAAAGTAATAACATATATCAGAGAAGTAGAATATAGTTCAATTACATGGGCCAACAGTTATACACATATAAAGAGACCTGCAGGCTCATGAGAATTAGGAGGGATTAAGCAACTTTTATGTAATTCTGTAACGCACAGTGACATATTTCAACATATCAATGATCTGATTGAATTTTAAGGATTCATTAACTACCAAAAAAGTGAACATTAGTATCACCTCAATTAACAGAAATTGTGAAATCTGAAACCACAATTTTCTTGCAAGTTCTTTGCAGATTTAAAACAGTCTCCCTGGAATTCAGTTTTGATGCTGCGTCTCTTGAGCAAATATTTCTAATTTCTTTCCAATAACCATTCTGGGCAACTTCTAAAAAGATACATCCTCTACAGAAAAGCTGTTTCTGACGTATGATAGAAAAAAGGGTTTCTACTTGCATACCTACATTCACCTCAACCTTCTTTTGTGGTTCAGGAGAAAATATGTTATATGAGAAATATAACCCGTCAGATTTCCATCACTTGACACAGGAGTTCTACCACTTTTGCTCAGTAATCCATCCAAAAGCATTTTATACAAACACTGCTCAGTTCAAAGAGGTCATATAAACAAAAACCTTCAATCACAGGAGCATCTGTTATTAAAGATAAACCCCAATGTTCTCAGAAAATACTATCAGTATGTGTGATGGTTTGACCCTGGCTGGACACCCAGTGCCCACCAAAGCCATTCCATCACTCCCCTCCTTGGCTGGAGAGGGGAGAGAAAATATAAGGAAAGCTCCTGAGTTGAGATAAGGACAAGGAAAGGTCACTTACCGATTACAGTCATGGGCAAAACAGACCCTACTTGGAGAAAATTAATTGAATTTATTACCAAAGAGAGCAGGATAATGAGAAGTAAAACAAATCTTATAAATACCTTCGCCCCACCCCTCCCTCCTTCATGGGCTTAACTTTATTCTCAATTCTCTACTTGCTCCCCTACAGCAGCATAGGGAGATGAGAATGGGGGTTGCAGTCAGTTCATTACAAGTTGTTTCTGCTGCTACTGATTCCTCCCAAGGGAGAGGAATTCTCCTGCTGGAATGTGGGTGCCTCTCATGGGAGACAGTTCTCCCTGAGCTTCTCCAGCCTGAGTCCTCCCCACAGGGTGCAGCTCTTGACACTTTTTCCCCCTCTTCCTAAATCTGTTACCCCCAAGGTGCTGCCAATGTCACTGGTGGGCTCAGCCTTGGCCAGGAGCAGGTCCGTGTTGGACCTACCTGGCATTGGCTGTGTTGGACACGGGGAAGCTTCCAGCAACTTCTCAGAGAAGCCACCTCTGCTGCCAAAACCTCCCCACATAAAACCAATACTGTTTGCTATGTGCTTTTTTTCAAAGATATGCAAAGAGACATTTTTAGCTACGTAATCCTCAGCCATGTTAAATGTAATTTAAGTGTTGTTTGTTTGTTTTGTCTGAAACACAGCAGCCCTCCCCACAGTAGAACTTCCAGTCATCTTTCCACTTGTACAAGTAAACTTGCTCTACAAGTTCATCTCTTTCTAAACGTGTAGATTATAATTCAGTGCAACAAATACAGGACATAGGGAAGAAATCCACAGAAATGATGGAATAGCCTGGAGAGCCAACTGCCTCTTGAAAATCCCAGAACTGAGAAGAATTTTCCAAAGCTGCAGAATTTCTCATTGATGTCAGTTTTTCTGCCTCTCTAAAGACCACAGATTGTGTGTTTTCAGGGTGAGATACAAAGCAGGTGTTTTCCTGCTTGTCAAGACACCTTCCAGACAACGCAGCTGTCTCTTTGCAGAAACATTAATGTCTTGAGAAGGAAGGATGACTCAGATCTGACTATACCACTAACCAATATCCATTAAACAAGAAATGCAAAGCAAACACAGACCTATTCCAGTGAAAGTCATCGTTTTTTTTCCTGGAATAGTCTCCCTTAAATTCTTTGAATTTGTTCCTATCATAATCTATTCATTAGGTATACATTTATATATTTTCAAATTTTCAGACATGCACAGTTTAGTAGTAGAGAAAAATGCTAGATTGACGGTGTTGGAGGTATAACTTCTCCAGTCACAAAATTGTACCAAAAAATATATCATGAGGGTGAATCTCCTGATTATCTTGCCAGAGAACATTAAGCCTGTTTCAATGTAAGATCTTCAAGCAGTGAAAACAAGCCATATTGCAGTTTTTAGTACTATTTAGTCATTAGTTTCTCCTCAAAGACACAAATGTTCAAACATTGATTTGTGCCAAACATAACAATTCTACTTTCTGACCTGGAACGCTAAGACCAAAGAAAATATCTGTTGATGCCATGAGATCTTACTGGCTTTGGCCATCTTACACACATACACCCAGAGTTAAATACATTAGAATCTAATAATCCTATTTGAGTGCTCCTAATTTAATATGCCTTCAATGTGATTTAAATCAGTTTCTCAGAAAAATATTTGCTTATTCCCCTTCCTCTCCCTCCCCCCTCATGCTTTTACATGTGATTCCAGCTTTATGGAGGAAGATGACTGAATAAACTTAACATGCATGTTGCTGTGACTGGAAGAACATCAATCATCCCATTGTTACAGTAATACTACTTATGTCTTGCCCAGATTTTTACCCCTAAAATACCTCATAAACAGCTAAACATATAAAATTTATATGTTTAAAATAGTAGGGGAATATTGAAAGATTGAATTTTTTTGAGAAGTCTCAACTATTTCACTGCCAATATATTTCTGCTTTGATTCCTCAAAAGTACTGAGTATGCTGCCAGAAACAGCTGTGAATTTGACAGGAAGGAGACCCTTCAGGAAGACTATTTCAAATCCCAAAAAGGAGGGAGCAAACTGTTTCATTTTGTAAATATTTTCCTCTAGTTCTAAAACTGGTCTCTTCCTGATATTCAGAGAATTTTTCATAATGCCTTTCTTCTCTAGAAGTCAATGGCTTAGTCAATTTCCAATTCCAGCCCCTTAACAACCATTGACTTTTTTAAAAAACAAAAGCTTATTTAAACCTCTGGCTATGATTTCTCAAACTCCTAAAACTGTGGTCAGCAGCCTACAACCACAAAAATAGCTTTTCTGCTTCCTTACCCTCTAACCACTTGGTGATCACAAATCTGCCGACCCTGATATCTTCTTTTGCTTCTTTGTTCTCAGAGAAACGTTGGGTCAGGAAGTTAAAAAATATAAGAATTTTCTTTTTTATCATCAGTCATTGTATACCTCTGGGATTTAAGGGACATTAGCTACAAGCCATACTTTCACTACAGAGAAAGAGAGAAGGCAAACATCAGAGACAGATAAAGTGATAGAATAAAAGGCAGTAAAGTGCTTTGATGACAAAGGTTATGCAAGCATGAAGGAACACTCTTACACTTCTCATCAGTAGGGAGGAAGGGACTTCGAAGCCCAATTTAAGGGCCAAAAAAAAAGTCATGAACTGACCAAAAGTTTTGGACTGGGCAGGAAGTACAGCATATGCAATGCTACCATACATCACCCTGGACAATACGATGTGCATAAAAAAGAAGCTGATAAAACATCGGGTCTTTTAAAACATGCAATTTTCATGTCCCAACCTCAGACAATGCTGCCTGCACATCCCAGAACCCTTCTCTCCAGAGAGGATATGAATCTCTAACTTGCACAGCAGAGCCTAAGCAAGAACAAATGCAGTACCGAAAAGCAGACAATACACATCAGATTAGAAGACTCAAAGAAAAATAAAGAAATATTGTAAATATATCAAAAATTGATACTAAGATATTTTTTAAAACACTTAAAATTAACAAGGCATTTTTTGTCCTGCTGCATTGCTCCAAAGACAAATGAAGAATATGCCAAATAATATAAAATAAATTAAAATTGTATATCTTACTCTACATATTTTCTCCAAAGTATTCAGTAGGAAAGCATTGTTTCTTGTTAAAACCAAAATCATTCAGGTCTGTTTTGTTTAGGATATGACAGCAGGACACTGTTCACTATCTCACATGTCCTTCTGGGCTGCTCCTGTATCACACACACTTCGCAGTGCAGATGAGACTCACATGACACCTCTCGAACCTCTTGTGCTGCAAGAGCCCTTTTCCTTTTCCAGAGCTCCAAGCACAAGATGCAGGCAGAAGGAAGCCTAAAGAAACCTTATACTCCTCAGACACATCCTTACCCCCCTCTCTGCTGCATCCATGGATAATCCTGTCTGCTGAGACCATACGGACGAGCGAAAGCCTCCAGAATGAACCCTAAAGCTGTCAGCAAGGCTTGTTCCATCAGCCTCTACACCACCCCTGAAGCAGTGAGATTGTCAGAAACTGCTAATGAAATCCTTTCCCCCATTTAATGAACATGGTAAACAGTAGATGGAAAATATCATATGGAGGCCACTAAATCAAACACAATTTGCTTACTTAGCAACAGTATGGCAATTAAAAGTTGGGAATACATACATATAAATAAAAATAACGGTAGAAAAGGAACCTTTAAATCACCCATAAAGTTCAATTTCTTCCTCTGTTTTCCGCAACTTGATTTATAAATCTACTATTTAAATTTCAAGCAACTAACTTTCCACAAAAAGGAAACAGATCATGCAAAAGCAAAAAGAAAAAAAAAGGCAAATAGCAGAGGTTGTAAGGCAATTTTGGTTTCCCACATTTTTTGTTTCCCATAACTTTATGGTTGCAGTAGATTTCTCCGTTACAGCTAGGTCACGTTTCTAGAAATAAGGGACTTTCAATATAAATCACCTTTATTCTTAAAATTACATAAAAATCAAATGCAGATGATATCAACTTCTCTTCCAAATTATCCCATGAAATAATTTTGATAGATTTTAATAAATTTTTAAGCAATGTTTACTTCTAAAATGTAGCAATGGCTTATGACATTTCTTTGATGTATATGGAATTTTATCTATTTTTATTGTACTCTATAATGCACCTGGTTCATATATTGACATCTTTTGATGTACTGACGTCTTCATACAATTTTTGTTATGCATCATATTTAAAAAAATAGATAAACAAACATGTGGAGAATATTTATATACTGTATGCACCAGATCACAAGTAAATTCAGTCAGTTGTTCATGAATAATAGAGAACAGAATTCTGATTGAAAACAACTGCATGAATCTAAAACTAACATTACTTATGCCAGTAACCTGTGTTCTGTACCAGTGAGAAATAGTCTGTATGTAAATTCTCATGCGTATACTCATTCCCTAAGATACAGAATCATGGAATGATTTGGGTTGGAAGGGACCTTAAAGCTCATCTAGCTCTAACCTCCTGCTCTGGACAGGGACACCTTCCCTAGATCAGGCTGGTCAAGCCCCTTCCAACCGGGCCTTGGACATTTCCAGGGATGTGACACCCACAGCTTCTCTGTCCAACCTGTGCCAGGGCCTCACCCCCCTCACAGGGAAGAATTTCTTCCTAATATCTAATCTAAACCTGCCCTCTGTCACTTTAAAGCCATATGACATCAAACTTTTCCAGGCAAACAAGAAACAATTTTTTTCCCTCCTTTTACTCAGCACAGGAAACGAGGAGTTCATCCACTGGCAATTGCACCTCTCCTCTGAAAGAAGAAGGGGGAAAAAACCAAAAGAAGTATACATTCTAGGTCTCAGAGAACAGGAGTGACAGACAGGCAGGACTTCTTCCTTCCAATTCAATTCTAGGTCTGTGCTCTGACACAGAGACATAGACAGTGTACATACAGCCCATCTACTTCCTATAGAGTAGATAGATATTGCCCAAGATTCAACAGCACTTGAAAGGTGACCACTTCTTCACAGATCACTGGACTTAAGCCAGAAAAGTGGCCGGGTGAGCTTCTCATCTCACAAAGGAGTCTGCTGCAAAGTATTCCGCTGGCAAAAGTGATTAAAAAGAATTCTGCCAGTGCCTACTCAGCTGAGTCACCAGGGAAATGAACCCTTGACAGCTGCAATCATCTCAGAAACAAAACAGAACTCCTGCACTGGGCTTGGTTGAAGCTTGAAGGAATTACAAGCAAGTGGTTGTACAAATACCTGGAACATGGGTGAGAAAGTGGACTGAGTGTCAGTAGTCCAAGTACAGAAAGCAGCTGTAAGATTCAAAGAGAAAAGGAAACAGCATAAACAGTGTCATGCAGCAAGAAACTCAGGGGGCTGGACAGAACATGGTGGTACATGTGTTTCCTCTCTCATGGCAAACATCAGGGTGGGTAATGGAGAGAAAAGAGGACTTTAAGCCTCATGAAAGAGCATGAATGTGTATCCACTGGGAGGACACACAGACTCTGGAAGAGGAGAGTTTGTAGCAACTATGCTACAAGATCAACACAGAACTGTTAACAAATTATTAATTATATGCACTTATTAATTATATGCACAAAATTCTATATACTATGTGTCATATTTATATGTGTTAAAAGAAGAGACTAAAAGTTCCACAGGTTTTTATCATCCCTTTTATGATCTGATCTTATTTTCAATTGTTACCAAAATCTGCTGCTTGTCCTCTCCCCTTTCTTGGTTAAATAATTAGTTACCATGGAAACCAATATACTCATGGTACAGACACCTAGTTGTGACAGACACTAACAGGAACTGTCTCCTCTTTCTGTGGATAGATGGGACAGTGGTAACCATGAAATAGCCTTCGTGTTATAAACAACTTCACAGTATTTGTGATGACAAAGAATATTAACTGTGGATATCATTCCAAAGCTGTGCAAATAATGGAATAAGGAAAGAATTCAGGATTATTTTTCTTCTTTTAATGGAAATGGGCTTAGATTTTATACTTGGCAAGTATTTCATCTTCCGCAATTTACAGCTATTTTAACAGCCTTGCTTTTCAAAAGCACATCACAATCAAATCTACAAAGGAGGAATCAAATAACCCTTGGACCTCAAATGACAACAGGGTATGTGGCTTTTCTATTTCAGCTACTGTAAAACCTGGCTGGCTGGTGAAAAGAAGTTCCCTATCATTACAAGAATCTCCTGTGTCACCTCAGGAGAGTTAGTTTTAAGCGAGTAATCAGAGCTCTTTCATCAACTCCTCTCACTTCAAGATATAAATGGCCCTCAGAAATATGGGGTGCAGAAGCACTCATGTCAACATTTACCCTCCCAGGTATTCCTATGCAAATAAATGCACAGTGCTGGATGTAGGAGAGCTGGTCCCATGAGTGGGAATGTGCAAGTCTACCCCTTAATTAGAACATAGCTTCCTGTCACTTAAAAACTATTTCATATGCAGATACAGTAAGAGACATCTAAATGAAATCATTTATTCCTGTGATTATTTCAACATGAAAAGGAATGTCAAAGTTTGAAACTATGACTGAAAACTGACATGGCTTTAAGGTTGTAAATACTACCTTGTATTTTCAGAATTGTAGCTGCACAAATATAGTGCTTTATTTACTCTTTTTTTTTGGCAAAGGAAGGGAAAAAGAGATAATGATTTGGAAAGATATGAAACAATATGGAAAAGAAGAATAATCATGTTTTGGATGAATTTTGCATAAGATCACTTTAAAATATTTAAAACCTCACAATTTTGGGTAGTTTTCTCCATCTTACCATTTCTATCTTATAAATACTTTGTTTTACATTAGCTTGAATTATCAATTCATTTAGAGTGCCTTTCCTGTAACCTATGTAAATGATAAACTAGCAAGAGAAGGAAAAAGAAAGGCAGTAAACATTAAATTTTTTAAAAAGCAAGTCCTGTTTACTCAACATATTTCTTCAGAAGCTAAGGAAGAGAATTTCTCTAAAGGAGCTGGAGACAGCAGAAATTATGTGTATAACCCACAGTAATAAAAGAACAAGATAAATGTGTGCAAAGATTGGACATCCCAAATAAATTTTCCTCTTTTGTTTGTTGTTTGGTTTTGCTTTGTTTTGTTTTTATAATTGTTTTGGAAGAGCACAGTCTCTCAAAAACACACTTCTGTGTTTCCTTGACTAAAACATAGGAAAGAACTCAATATATTTTTTTTCAGACATTTTTGATTCCGGCTACAGCAAGTTCCCCATGAATATGTTTCCCTTAAGGTCTATGTCTGTTCTATGCCAGCATGTAAATGCCAACATTGCCCAACATTTAGGCACCTTCAGCTGTTGACACCCATAACCTCATTAATGAGGAGGATCACGGATGACACACACTTAAGTAAACCCTCTTTTTTCCTACTGTCAATAGATAAAAATCTGCTTTTCCTCCCACTCCAGGCATTAAACATATGTTATACAACTCACCCAACTATTCATACCCACCTGAAACTTGTTACAAGGGCCCAGCCTTCCATTAAAAGGCAAGGTGACACCCACACCTACTTATCTCTGCCTTTTCTTTTCTGAAAGGGAGAGTCCTAAACCAGGTAAAGAACTATAAAGACAGCTCAAGCAGATCTGTCACTGCCTTTGAAAGAAGATACCTGGAAGTTACATATGGCAGCGTGGGAAGAATGTGCCATCCTGCTAACACAAGAGTAAGGCAGGCAAAGAGAAACGTTAAAGCATGGAATATCAACACCTGGACTCCACCTTAACCTCTAGGAAGAAATTCTTTAACCCAGACTGTCACGCAAGAGGATCTGAAAAATGTGAATTATTTTCTTTATATTGTCATTATCCGATAATTACCCAATTATTAATTGTAAAAAATACGTGGCCTTGTGCAAATTAAAAGACAACAGAAATTAAAACTAATTGTTTTACTAAAGTATTGGACATAGTAAAACCTTTGAGTATCTCTCTGGACAAATCCTTAATAAAGCTCTCAAATCAAGATCGATTTTTGAGGCACTGTACGTTATGTTGGTGCTAACTCCTTCAGCAATCATCCAACAAATCAGAAAGAAGATTAAATGTGTAAGCTGGTACAATGGTAGGACTACACACATGGAATATGGCTCCAAAAATACAAGCATTTACATAATAGCAGCTCATTAAGCTTTTGTTCTTTAACACAATGTTACTGATGTTCAGCTGAAGCCCATTTTACTTTTGCATAGGATCCTGACCCTGAAATGTGCCTGTCACTTTTCAGCAGGGTGATTATTTCAGCTGCTCTCTCTATCCTTTGGTTACATTCAGAGCGTAACTGCATTAAAATCATGACCAGGGTGAACCTGTTAATGGGATAATAATATAACAAGTGATTACCTATCCATGCCCTGATGTGTATCAGAGACCTGCAACATAACATAGTACAGGTTTACTAAGAGACTACAAAAATATCTGTAACTATTCACCAGAAACTATTTCTAGCTGCTGTTAGAAGGGCGTTTTAAATTTTTTGACCACTTTTCTAAGGTAAGGCATCCAACACAATCCCACTGTGAAGCACAAATCGGCAGTTTAAGGACCCATCACTCTGTTGGGTGTTAGTCCAATAACTTTTGAGCTGATTGAGCAATTATAACCACTATGACAAAAACACAACTTCACTAACCAGTAAGTTCCTGACTGGGGAAGATGGAGTGGAAGGGACAGGAAATTAGCAGATTGATATAAATATAATATCAAAATTAGTGCTCTTTGCCACAATATGACTTTCCCGTGTCACCTCAATAGTTGTCAACCAATCAACGACTGATTAACTAGAATTAATTACAGTGTTTGTTACCTATTTTTCAGCTAGAACATGGGAAAGGCTTGAGAAGGCAGTGGAAGAAGGGGCAGTTGGAGGTTGGAGGAAATGCATAAGCTTGTTAACACTTCAGGAGAGCTCAGGAAATACGCAATGTGGTGCTGAAGTGGAAGAGACTAACATAAAAACTGCAGGAAGCCCAAGTCCATTAGGCACAAATCAATTTTGTAATCATCAGCCCACCAAGCACTCCAAGATGTTTGTGAGCTCATTTCTTCTTGTAGAAGAAACTGTGTTAAAAAGCAGTATTTTCAAAATTAAGCTGTGGGATAAAAATATGCTGAAAAAAAGATGCAAACAAATGATGCCATCAATATCTGTCACATGCCTGTCTCTTTGTTTCAGAATTTCATCATCTAACACTTAATATTATGCTCTGATAACCATCATTAGTCTCAGAGACATAGTTCAATGGGCAGCAGAGCAATTTTTACCCTCAGGAATTACTGTAATAATGAGAGGAAATGTGAGGACTTATGAAATACAGTGTTTTACAAAGTGAGAGTGTATACAGGAAGGGGGACAGAAGGCAGGAGCAGAATGACCAAGCTCAGCAGTAGGAGCAGATGCTGGTGTTTCAGAGGCTGAAAATCCACTCCACCTACAAGTCTCAAGGCCTGATCATTACTTCTCCCTCCAGTCTTTGTTTCTTGACAATCAATTTGCATTCCACTGAGGAAGGAAACAATTATGACAACGAGAATGTAAGTATTTGGGGAAACTCATCAAGGACACTCATGCTAAAGGATTAGTAACTCCTTGATCAAGTGGCTGAGTTATTTCAGAACAATGATTCCTTCCTAAAGAGCTGGACTCTGTCTTAGCCCATTGGGGTTGTCCTTCACAGGACCCTATGGATGCTCAGAGGGGTATTGAGGTTTTATAGGGAATAGCCTCTGGAAGGTGGAATCCCAAGAAAGTACTGGTATGATAAACAATGCTAGGATAATCGGATGATATGGAAGCTGAGGAATGTGGAACAATATTGCTTCTGCAGAGAGGAAACACTTGCAGTTTTTTTCTGACTCAGCAGAGGAATGGTATCTCTGTGACCCACCCTCTGCTCATCAGCAGCTGTGCTGTTCTACCATATGAAGGACACAACAGCCCATCCAATACTACTTTCCACCAGAAAGAAAAACGAAAAATGAAAACAGGAAATAGAAAGGTATGAACAGACCTCCCATTGTGTGCTTGGGCCTCTACACTGGTCTATGTCTAAATCTCTTTTTTTTTTCTTAATACACCTCCCTTACTATTTGCTCTCTGAAAATCCTCTGATGCTTCACGACTTGCATTTACATGGTAGCAATAATACATCTCACAATTGCTTCATTTCCATGTTGGATTAAGCTGGTTTATAAAGACTGGGGCACATTTCCTTGGTAGGAATTTAGGTCAAGTGGTGTTCTACAAGAGTGTTCGAGTACTTGTGTGTGAAATATTTATGCATGGATGAGGCATATATTTTGACACAAAGAGTACCAGACAGAGGCAAATATCTATGATCTACCATCTTAAGTGGAGGACTAATAATTTCATTTCCTTTTGCACTATAGTCTGTTTGACAGCTCAAGTCTAGAATCCACAACACTGACACTAAGCCAAACTGTCACTGACATTTCCATGTCTGAGAAACCCTGAATCTCACAGGTAAACTGTGAAAGCTGAGAAGCAGGGAGTGAAAGTGTGAGGCTCATAACTGTGACAGTAGACAAACTCTAAAAAGTCACTTTGTATGACCTCTGTTTTCTTATAACTGGGGGCAGTATAAAGCCGGGAAAATAGGAAGGAATGAAAATACACAGAACTTTTTGCAGACAGAAGAAACATATGTTCTACATAGTGAAAAAAAAATTACTCATATGTGGTAGACTGGATGAGACAGACTTTATTTAAAGTGAAATATATCCTTTAAATCTAGATAAAAAATACAAGAAATACATTTATGTTGCCATTTTTATACTGTTGAGCAGGCAAGAAGGAATATATTCCAAGTCTGAGTTTGCTCAGCTGATTTTTCTATTGTGCTAGTAGGAAAGGAGAACGTGCAGGAGCTTTCTCAGGGTCAAATGAAGAACTGAGACCTACTGACCTCTATAATTACAATTCATTGATTTAAGCGAAGTGTTTATATCCCAGAAGCACCTTTAATGCTGTTAAAGTTT
>WEIV01020306.1:0-23706 GCA_013390005.1 Calyptomena viridis
TGAATCTGTGAATCTGTGAACTTCTGATAGTCTTGCCATTTGAAAGATAACTGTCTTTCGGCACAGTATTGGGAATTTAAACATGGTAAATGGGTACAGAAGTAAACAAGCTGATACATAATGAAAATATGTAGAGCTCAGGGAAGAAAGTAAGTATACCAATGAGCTATAAAAGCAAGAACTTCAGCCAATTCTGCCCAGAAGAACTTAACACTTAGGTAGTGCTCCTGATTACTCACATGGATGTGCCATAAGATGAGGCTAGTCTCATCCACTTGGGCTCTTCCCTTCATTGCTCTTTCTCTACAACCTCTTTTCCCTCTACCCATGTCCCCTCCAGCCACTCACTTTCAGTTTCATTTTCTTTCTTATGTACTCATTCAGGTATTTTCAGAAAGGTCAGCAATGCAGTTTTCTGTTCTGAGAATAACTTTTCTAGCAAGAGAGGAAAAAACCACCAACAAATTACATTTCCCTTTGCATATAATGGTCCTGACCACTCACCAGCAACCACCCTCTTGCTGTAATTTAGGGATTCTGCAGTCTTTGCTGCACAAGAAGCTTTATCAGGTGACAGGTGCATTCTCATCCTATTTAAACCACTGCCTCATGGTTAAAGGATAGATTGTGGCGAATTGGGATCTGAACCCTCTCAAACTGATCTCCAAAAGACATTAGGCAGACAACTATTCCTCATGACTTCAGCTGGCCTACTCACACTGGTTTCTCACCAGTAGCAAAATATTTTCATTGTTTGGCTTTAAAAATAGTATGTCTGTTTTGTCACAAGCAGGAGACAAATGTGTTTCCACCAGCACTTTCTAAGACACATGGATCCAGCTGAATCTCTGGTAATCATTTTGTGCTTTGCATCTTGAATAATGAATCCCATTTGTGTGTTCCTGTATTTACTAGTGGGGCTAGACACCTATGTTTATTACGAATGTAGGCTGTTTGATTTAATTGCAATGAAACCCTTAAGACTAGCTTATATATAAAACTGTTCACATCTCAGAAATGCCCCCATGGCCATTTAAAATCTTGGATTTAAAACTCAGAAAATTAAAATATTCTTAATGTCAGGTAAGCATAGTTAGTACAGTTGATGAGATGTATCTTAGTGTTCTATGATTTCTTTTACCTCAAAAAAAAAAATTCAAATCAATTCTTTTGATACTGGTAGATGACTATATAAAATACATACACATATGAAAACAAGGATGGGCACACAAACATATTCACAAACAGTTCAGGAATGTTCACACTGGCCTTGTTTTGGACTCAGTTCTATTCAAAGACACATGTATAATAAAGGCCTTAAAAAAACCCAAAATCAACATTTTTCACAATTTTTTTTTATATGGTATCTGAACTTCTATTTTAATAGAGGCATTCACATCACTGTAGGCTGTAATGACACTGAATAGTGCTTATTCAAATATTCTCACTGAAATCACCTAGGAGCAGATCAACAAAAATTACTTCTAGATGACAGCTACTCACATAAACGGTCCCAGCAAACTTAGCTGGACTTAGCAATTCAACAATTTTGAGAGTCTGGATCTATGTAAACAAGAACCAATACACTAACTTTAATTTAACAGTATCTCTTTTCTTACCATGCCTTTGCCTAATGTAAGCTTGGTGCATTAAGTGTTTCGTCTTAAATCAATATCACAAAACTATCTATACCTGAAAAAAGCTGAGAATCCTCTTATTAAAAAAAAAAAAAAAAAAAGGAGAATGTTTTATTTTACCTTTCAGGCAAAGAGAGCTCATCATTGTTACTTTTTCTAGTAATTTTTTTCCTCTCTCATTATTCCACTTTAGTGCTTTAAGTAATTTCCTGAAAAAGAAATTAGAAAATATTTTCCACATAATAATACTTGAATGCCTGAATGTAATCCAAGGTACTCTTAGTAGATAAGAATTGTCACAGACTGCTGTTTTCTAAATAATGTTTTAAAACATCTTGCTCTTTATATTTTAACATCTAGATTTTGAGGTCCAGTTACAAGTGTTTACCATAGAAAACTGGGTCAAGCTGGTGTTTGACCTTTGACAGTAAGCTGCCCTCATGCCGGCTAGTCCCAACAAACTAGGCCCAAGACAATAAGCTGCTTTATAGCTATTAGGTAGGCCAGTGTGTTTCTTCAGGAAGACCTCAAGCTGAAAAGCCAACACGCTTGACAACCACAGCCAAGGTACCAAGGGCCCAAGCACTAGACATTAGAAAACAAATGGAAAAGCACACATGGCTACATCTGGAATCCTAATGGGCCACCAATGGTTCCCAGCTAAAGGAAGGATTACCAATGTTATTTTATCATCCCTTGTGCTAACTTAGCTGTTTATGTACAGCAATAAATGATTTTTTAAAAACATATTTGGGTCATTATGTCATATACCACCAGCAAGTACGATTGCTTTATTGTGCTTGGAGTCAAAATACACTCCTATACCCAGATGTGAGGGAAGTTCAAAACCTCTAGTCCTTCTGTATTCATTCCTGTTGGACAAATGGATTAAGTTTTTAAAAGGGAAACTGAGAATTTTTATGGCCTATACTCCCATCTCACTAGCAAAATTCACACTGATATTTTCCTACAGAAGTTTGCCTTGCCAATGATAACATTAAATATTAACTTAGTAAGCAACCCAAAATTTCAACCACCAGGAAATGCCACACATTTCATTGTCAAAACATCCTCATTCTCTTCTTCCAGAGCCACAAGATATTACATAAAAAGAAATAATTTTGATGTGGTTTCATTTTTTGCTTCTTTTTCACCTGAACACCTATTTGAATTCAAGGCAAAGTAATCATTGTGCTGTGGAATGAAATTAAAATATGTAAATATTTATTAATAGGCTTAATAAAGGAGAAATCTGTATTTATGGCCCTGAATTTATATGTGCAAATGCAAGCTTTCCCAAAATCTACAATCAGAATATTGTATTTCCATGTAATGAAACAGAGGATTTGTGTAAAGATTCTTGCATAGTATTTCTAACCCTAGCACTATGGCACGGAAACACTGAGATCAAAGCGGGGAAAAAAAAAAGTTGGATCCTCCAGCATTTGCTGCTTGAGAAAGATATCAACAACTCAGAAACTAATTTGTATATAGAAACAGCAAAAAGTATATTATTTTTACAAGACACTATAGGAATTTAAACAAAGGTTCAACATTTGTTGGCAATACATTCTAAAACTGACTGCATCCCAACAGTTTAAATCAACATTTATCAACAAAGTATTTCACAAATTTCCATTACAAAAGACATTGAAAAGAAATTTGAAAATAAGTGCAATTTAGCAAGATACAACTGAATCCAGTTTCGGTAAAAGTAATTCTAAAAGAATAAACATTACTTCTAAGAGAGCCTGGATCAATTTGTAATCAAAATGAATAAACAATTCAAAGAAATCAGGTTTTGTCTTCTCCTTCAATTCTCACTCCCTTTTTTCTTATTTGTTGCTAGCCCTGATGCAACTTTGCTCTATTTTTTTCCCATTCTTTGGGGCAGGTCCAGGCTGAGGAGTTGAGGGAAACAGTAGCTCTCAGCTAAGAAAGCCATTTCTCACAGAAGAAACGGAAAACTTAATAGAAATACACCAAAATATAAATACTGCAACTAACTCCACAATATAATACAGTTTACCATGATTTAAATCTTTTAGTGTCATTTAGGTGCATCTGAACAGAGCTGTAGTTTTTTAAATCTAGATGGCTTCCTAGGAAGATTGCTAAGGGTGCACACACACTTATCACACAGGTTAAGCTACATCTGTGCCAACCCATTCACAGAGAGTCAAGAGCAAACTCAGTTGGGAAGATTGATGAGAAGCAAATGATCCAAAAGAGACAGACACTGTGATAAACACATGCATGTTCCAGACATGTAATGCTTATGATGACGATGATGATGATGCACTGAGTAACATTCTCAAATACTTTATAGTGAATCAAGATGGATTAACTTGTCAGTAACCTGTCAGTAACCTGTAGGTGACTTCCATTAAATTAAATGGGAGAAAATAGCTTAGAAGATTTTAGGGATTCTTCTATCAAAAAAACGAAATTACTGCAACACATAATGACTAAAGAAGCAATTAAGAAATCTCTTTGCAACAAAGTCAATACTAAAAGTAGCTTATTTTCAAAATGTTGCGATCACATTGTTTTTCTTTTAATATTAAACTACTGGTAACCTTTATTTGCCGTGGAAACACAGAGATGTGAATTCAACACCGTATAATTCTGTTTTTAAAGCTAACAGTAGAATGTAGAATGTGAAATTTCCTTGCTTCTGCTAGTTAAAAGCACAATTAAGTGTTTCCCTTGATTTCCAGAACAGCAGAAATACATTAAACCTAAAAGAAAAAATACATTCCAGCAACTGATCTCTAGACATTAGAAAGTTGCATCAGAAGTGTATGTTCTGTTTCCAAAAGCTACATTAAATAGGGAAACAAAACACTTGAAAATTCCATTCTTGCACTGCTATAAAATGCCACATCTCTATGTGATGTAGTGTGCTATAATGTTTAACTTTGGGATGATGGTATATGTATGTATATACATCTATATGTACACATATATGCATACATATATATTTTATATATATATGCTAACATCCACACATAGCAATTTAAAGTTATTCATTATACCTTTTCTTTGCTGCCTTTCCAGATGTTTTTTTACTTAATGAAACAAGCCAAGCAAGGATTAGAGAGCTGTTTCAGAGAAACACAGAACACACTGACAAATACTAAAAAGATAAATAAATGTTTTCCTACTCACAGAATGAAATATAAGATACCTGACATATGTCAATTACTCCCTCATGTTACCATTAGGAAAATTTGATCCTTGACAAAAATAGATTTAAAATATATTTAAATCCCACAGGACCTTATATCAACAGAAGTGCAAGGAAAGGAAAGCAAAAAAATGTCCTCATTTTGTGCTTCCTCTGCATATGGGTTCATATTCATATTATTATTTTCTTCTCCCTTTTCTCCACTCCCTACCTCCATATTCCTCTCCTCTGCTTTCTAAGGGAAGAGAAATTAAATGATTTCTTAATCTCAGTACTTGCCACATTCACCTATGTAAGACTATTCATCTTAAGCACAATTCATTACATTAAGACAACTTTTAAGTAACAGATGGCTTTGTGCATCACAAGCAGGATTGAAAAAAAATGGATTTACAAAATTCTTACTGATGAGTTCTTTCTTGTTACGACAGTGTTCATATTTTCATATATGGAAATTAATTCTAAAAGCATTATTTAAATACCCCTCTCAAAAACACTGCTGGTATTTATTAGCAGTCTCCATTATAAATTTTAGATGTATTTAGCAGCAACGATGAGTAATTTCTACAGTTTCTCACTACAGTCTCACAAATCAATTAGAAAACATCAGATTCTTATTTTATTGGTCTGGTATTTTTCACAATAACTACATTTTATTGTGGAAAAAATGTGTTTTCCCTCTAGTGACTATGTGCTGAATATTTCTACCATTAATTAATGTGGCTAGTTTTTGTTTACCACTTATGTCCCAGCATCTACGACAATTTTAAAACAGTGTACTCAAGCCAGCAAGGAGCCTGTTTAAGAGCTTTACACAGCACACCAAGGTATTTTGCACATTTTGGGTGCATTGTAAAAATGGTGACCTCTTTGAAGTGTCTGCTTGGAGAAGTGGAGTGAACACTTCTGAGAAAATAATTATATAGACATACATGCCCTATTAGACAATAAGAAATACTTAAAACCAGTGTGTAAGTACATTTTTAAAAGAGATGTTTGCAAATGGTTATGAAATACTTCCACATGTGATCATATTTTCACAATAATGGTAACTATCAAATGTTATATTGCACATTAATTTTTATTGTTGAATAAGATAACAGAGCCAAGAATACTGTAGACTGTAAAGCGCAGCCTGTTGCAGCATATTTTCTGGCCAAGTCTTCATGCCACAGATGTTGGGCAGCTATCCCAAACCATTCTACCTATTTACTGGTGCTCTAATTTTTTTCTTATTAGAAGTCCTGTGTTTAGCTGTTCTCCTCAGTAACATTAACTAAGCAGTTCATAAAATCTGTTTTTAAATGCAGCTGCAAATATCTAACTGCTTTGTGAAGCTGCTGGTTTCATGTTCCCCTTAAGACCACCATCTGCCATTAACAGAGACTAAATGGCCTGTGACTTAGGCAGAGAAAGTTGTGCAAAAGCCAACCAACGTCTTGTTTCAGAAGGCACTTTTGAAACAAATGTCTAATGTCAAGTTTAACTAATGGTCTATAGTTAACTATGTGGAGCCATCAGAACTTAAATACAAACACTGCCAATACAGTGTCCTTCTAAAATTAAGTTATAGTCTTCCAAAAACTGAATAGTCATAAACCTTTTAGGCAATATTAATAATGGACACCAATATAATTCCAACATTGGTTTGTCATGGTTTGACTCTGGCTAAAAGCCGAGAGCCCACACATAGATCTAAAATTTCTCAAAGGAGGGAAAAAAAAACCCTCGACTTTTGTGATAAGGATTACAAGCAACTGTTTATTAACTACTTCATACAAGCAAAACAGGCTCTAACTTAGAATGTTAAGTATTTACTACTACTACTACTANGGGTTCCCAGATGAAGTTTTTGCTCCTGTGATTCTTCACAGATTGCTATTTCAGTGTTTAAGGCATCTTCTCTTTCTCCTTCCCTCCGACCTTGGTGCTAATCAAACTTCACACCCTCCTTTCTCTTAAGCCACCATGATGTTCTGCCCAGCTTTTTTTTTTCTACTCCTTCTTAAATATGTTATCACAGAGGCGTTGTTGCCTGACCTTGGCTAGCTTAGAGCAGAGAAAAACTCCAGCAGCTTCTTAAAGAAGCCTCTCTCCTAGCCCCCCGCAGCTAATAAAAAAACTCTGGTTACTTAAAACCACAACAAGGCAATATTAATAATGGACACCAATATAATTCCAACATGAAGTAACCAGAGGTCAGACCGTTCAGCCAAGGTATATGCAATGCATGTGAAGACTTTTTTCAAGTTTGCAGCAGCCCAACATTATTCCTGCTAACATCAGTGGGCACACAGGCTAACTTTGCACATGTGAACTGAAATTAACTCTCTCTCGACAGAATTTTATGAATAGAACCATCCAGGTCTAAATTGAATATCTCAGGTCAGTCCCAGACAGTGTATCTCACTGAAGCCAAAAGTGTCCAAAATACAAAGGTTTGTAGAGTACTAAACTTTGCCATGGGTGTACAGCTGACTGTTGTCCAGATTTTTTTTACATAGGCCAGTGTATTTTTTGAAGGCAGAGAGTACTTCATTGGCTAGGAGAAAGGCAGGAAATTTTTCTTTCACAGGTTGATTGCTTTTTTTTTTCTTTTTTTTTTAATTAAATTAGCAGATGTTTGAAGCTGCTCCAAGGTTTGGAATGTGGGATTAAATCCCAGTGGAGATAGATTAGTGGCAGAAAGCAGGTGAGGTGGTCAAAGGTGGATGTAAATACAATTTATCAGATGACTGCAGTTTGTCACATTGGTATCACCATTGCACATGTGGCATATATAAAAGCTTTGGCAACTGAGAATTAACATCATTCCTCTAGCCAGTGTAGCTAGGAAGGAAATGCATAGCAATGCAAGGATGTATTACAAATAAATGAATCAAGAAAAATCCTAGAAAAAGTTGCTCCTTAGTTTATAAAAATCTACAGTGTGTGTAGAAAAGATATGGGCAGGGGTTCTACTAAACAAACCCAAAACCACAAACCACAAAAAATACCCCAAATGAACACATACATGCTCCACCTCCCCCCCATGTAAAAAAGAAGTTTCTGTGTAACTGGCAAACTAAGCTAGGCAAATGTCAACTCTCAGACTAAGCATGAGTTTGTCATGTTTTGTATGCCACGTATGACCTGTTTGTCTTGTCAAATGGTTCAGATATGATTCTATGACTCCTCCCAGCTGCTCAATCCTTGCATCACCATATGTTTAGGTGAAGCTTTCTACCACTTCTGATTGAAAAAACATCCAAATCTGCAGGATGATTTGTCATTATCTCAGTTATATTGTCATCCCCCATACTACCCAAAGCAATATATTCATGCAGAAGGTCATGTCTCATATCTTTAGTACAGAATATTGCTTATCTACTCAGCAAACAACCAACAGAAATTTATCAGTGTGCTCTGCACCTCACAACACTATAAGAACAACTTCAATGGAATTGACTTTAATATGCTGAATGTTCCCAGACAAAAAGCTGAAAAGTTGAATAAAATCAGAGGAGTAGATGCTTGGTCATTAAACTAGCTCCCTGAGCACACTGGTTTCATTTGTCTATCAGTGCCATCTTCATTGCAGCAACAAAATTGTGAACATACATAACAATACGTAACAATGCTGTCATATGACAGGAATAGTGCTTTGGTCCTCTTTTCTATATTATAAATACTTAGCAAAACATACATACATACATACATGCATACATATATGGATAACAGTATCAGTTCCCTCACACAACTGATAGCCAGAAAAATGGGTCTCCATAGAAAAAATTGGCTTCCTGGAAAGTGAATAAATTAAATTTATTAAACTGTCTGAGTGATGAAGTCTGTCTCTACCTAAAAGACTCTAATCAGTCTAACAACGTTACGGTCCTAACACCATTTGATTCATCCATAAAAATAAACCCATATGATGCTCTTTTAGTTGTGATGAAATGCTATAGCATCCATTTGCTAATGCAGTTAAGACTGAAAGTTTCCCTTCTATGAATGAAGAGACTGGCAGCAGCGAGCAGCACACAAGTACATACCAGGAGCACTGGTAAAGAGGTGAGCCTGACAAAACTCCTCCCTCTCTCTCTAACCCAATTCAGCAGAAGATTGGTTGAAGTCCAGCTGATACAAACAGCTGGGCAGTACCAGCTGATACAAACAGCTGGGCAGTACCAGAATTGTGTTCTCAAAGGAGGGTTCTTTGGGTTTGGAATCAGTTACCCTTAGTTGTCTGAAGCGTCTCACATTTTATGACTGACTTCATCTGCTTGTAGAGATTATTTTTTGTCACTACAAATCTAAAGGGGGGAAAGCTGGAATTTAAAGTTTTCAGTAGCATTATAAACTGATTATGTTAATTGCAATATTTTCATAATGGTTTTGCTAGACTGCATATATTATCCAATAGATTTAATAAACAAGCGATAAGATAAATAAGTAGACAAAAATACTAAAGGCAAGGGGTTTTTTTCAAAGCACCAGCAGTGGTGGTAGCTATTACCACCAGGGTCAGGATCTAAAGTAGATACCATCACTGACAGGGATATTGGTGTTCCTGGCTCAATTTTGTGATACGTTGTGAGAAACCAGATTCGTATCTCACTGAACTTATGTGGATTGGAGTCAACCCACTGTGAGTGGGTGTGTGTGGGAAAGGCCAGGCCTAGGCCTGAAGACATATGGTCTGCAGCCAACATGGCAGAGTCCACACGGTCTGTGAGCCATGTGGGTGGGCTGTCAAGGAAGGTCTACCCCCAGTAGCCCATCCACACCACACCCCCTGGAGCTCCTGTTTGGCTGTACCACACCTCCCTCTGGCCTGGAGGGCACTGAGTAGTCAGCGAATCAGATGTCTCGCCTGAGAGGGGTGGCCATGGTGGCCAAACCCCATAAATACAATTCACATAGGCTGTATTTTGTTTCTTCTCTTAGGAACCTGCCATCGTGATGTGATCTCCACAGGATTATTCAATGGTAGCTATATCTTATCTTAATCTCTTCTTCCTTTTTTTTTTTTTATTCTTTCAATATCTTTTTCCTTTCTTTACTCTTTTGGATAACTTAAAACCAGGGGGCTTTTATTCTGCTAAACTGGGTTACTGATTGCTTTGTTCTGGGTGCTTTTTGTGGACTGTGCTGGCTACTTTTAGTGTTATGCTTTTGCCTTGGTTGTATGTTATCCCTAAAACTTGTACCAAAATGCTTATTTTCTCACTAAATACAAAGAAGTGCTCTTGGGAGAACACTTGTAGTGTGCTCTCTTCACACAATTCGAGGTATCAAAGAACCACAGACTTGGCAAGAATTTGCATGGGTGAAATCTCTTGGAGTCTTAAGTATATGTATACAGCCTGGACACTATGTGCCTTAGACCAGGGGTGTTACATACACACATCAATTTGGAAAAACTAATTTCAAGAATAGCGATAAATTTAACTACTGTGAGGAAAACAAAGCATGTAGCTGAGTAAGCAAAACTACCAAGATGGAGGTGGAAAGAAAACTGTGTAAACGGAAGTATTAGAACTGTTACTGTATTGAAGAACTTCCTATCTTGGGGACTGTGAGAGACTGAAATGTTAATGGTCAATGCTGATGATGTGCAAGATAACAGCACAGGTGCAGAGGGCATGAGCACCAGAGCATGACAACGACAAATCAACATTTGTTTAGCAAGAAGCAGCCAATAAGCAGATCCTGCGAGGTGGGATAGTGCTTTTTTATCATTCCAGTGTTCTCCCCTACACAACTGACTCAGGTGTGGAAACTTCCCTCTGGAGAAGTATCAGCACATTCACAGGTGAGCCTGAAGGTACTCATCCCTTCTGATGGGGCATAATTGACCAAATTACACTGACCTGATAGGCAGTTATAGAAGGTGTTATAAACCATCAAAGACTTCCAAAGCATCCCTACTCATTTCTGGGGCCTTCCACCAGAGGGCTGTGCATGATACACAGTGTTACAACATCTTCACAGTGTTGCATCAGACAGAGTAAAACTCTCCCCGACTCCAGGAGAGTTACCCTGGCATTCAGACATAGCCTAATGTCTTGGAGTGACTTTATAATGTATCTCACATCCTTATTTTATACCAGAATATGAATTTTATGCCTTTAAAACTGAACTAGAGAGGAAAGAGAAAAACCCAGCTAGAAAAAAAACTTTTTCAAAACAGTCCTGGGTTTTGAAGGTCATAGACCTTTGTGGATCTGTTGTTTTCTTCTAAGATGGCAGTGCTGAGGGGTTTTTTTAGCTTATACACCTGAGCATATATTAAGTCATTGAATTTTGTGTTTTGTAGGCTTCCCCAAACCCAGCAGATCGACTGTGACCATCACTTCGACCAATGGACATCTAAATTGCAATAATCAAGTCTCATTTCTGGATCCTAGATTCTTATTTTCCTTTCACTTCCTCTCTCTCTTATGCTACCTTCTTGAAATATATTGTAAGCCAGACTAAAAAATTCCAGTCAATGCCTTAGTAAGTGCCTCATTTTGTCTGGATGTTATTTTAAAATTTGTCAAGTACTGTATTGTACCTTAATGTTTGCAAGTAAAAGTTTGCTATTGAACCTCCTGTGAGTTTTGTTGTTTCTCCCACGCACCGTCTAGAATGAATCAAACAACCTTCCCCTAAACCCACATGAGCGGATTAGGCCATAACAGGGACCATTCTATTGTGGGTTGATCTGAGGTTTTTATTTTCAATACAGGTGATCTGCATGGAAGTTAGCGTGCACTCTTGGGTTCTCCATAATTTTTCATTCATAACTCAAGACTCTGAACTTATCATCCTCATATTCAGCACCAGTGAGGCCATACCTTCAATGCTGTGTTTAGTTTTGGACCCCTCAGTACAAGAAAGACATTGAGGTGCTGCAATGTGTCCAGAGAAGGCCAATGAAGCTGGTGAAGGATCTGGAGCACAATTCCATTGAGGAGTGGCTGAGGAAGCTGAGGTTGTTTAGCCTGGAGAAAAGGAGGGTCAGAGGTGACCTTATCACTCTCTACAGCTACCTGAAAGGAGGTTGTAATGAGGTGGGGGTTGGTCTCTTCTCACAGGTAACAAGCAGAAGTGTTCAAAAAACTCGTGGATGTTGCACTAGGGCATATGTGTTTTAGTGGAGACATGGCAGTGTTGGGTTAACAGCTGAAGTAGATTTTAGACATCTTTTCCAATCTTAATGATTCTCACACATGGCAAACAAGAAGTAAACATGAAAAGAATATTACATTATCTTGTTCTACCTCTACTAAAAAAAAAAAGGAAAAGTGTGAAAGCACCACTATTATGTGTTAATGAGTATGGTCATGGTATTTCCCAACCAGCTCTTAGGACTTCAAATAGGAATTCATAACTGTGCATTATCTCAATGAAATAAATCAGCAGCATTGTTTACACTGTATGCTTACTTTGTAAGCTATTATTACAGTGTTCCAAACAGAACTTCAGAACTGAATCCTTCTCTTCAAAGTATAGAGAGATACTAGATAATGTCTCAGCTTGTATTATTTACAAAATGGAAACCATGAAAATGAAAAATGTTACAAAGCAGTATCAACTTGATTTGCTTCCACATATTTGTACCTAGCAACTGCAGATGTCTTCACAGCCCTCCTCAATAAACAAACAAACCCCTCTCTTTAAAGTCCAGCTCTCAATTATGTCCATCTCTTTTACTGGCCAGGGCGATGTACCTAAATTTAATTACCTTTATCTTTTTGAAAAAAAAAAGTTACCCTCAGATTTCAAAACAAATTATCTTACTTTTATTTTTGACACATCTTCCTCACACATACATCTTTTTGCTTGTCCTGTTATCTGTTAAAACTTGAATGTCTTAAAACTTTCCACTTTCCATCTTCAAAAAATAATATTCCTCTAGCAGCCTAAACAGTGTGTGCCAGAACAGCACACTCTCATCACAGCAAACGAAAATCCTTTCTATCACACCAAAAACCAGTTTGTAAACTTATGGCAAGATGGGACCCACCAAATACAACCCAAACAAAAAAAAAAAAAAAAAATTAGATGAAAAAATATATAAACTACTAAGCAGTGATGTTCTAAGTTAGAAGCAGTAATTTATCTTTTCACTGTTAAGACTCAAAGAAAGACCATCAATAGTTATTATATATTCTTAATTGATTTACTCTATCATGTAGTGAGGACTGGATTTTTGGTAATGAAAAGCACATCACAGTGTCTAAATGCAGTTCATACTTCTGCCAGAGTCCTTTGCATTTTAAAAGTCATAGAAGAGTCTTCTGTAAGGGAAGCTTTTCAAAGATGTGCTTCAAGGCAAGAGCAGAAAGTAATACGATACATGGAAGCGTAATGCTATAACAGTTCAGAATGACAGGTAAACGTTTTCAGGAAAAGTGGTGAGAAGCAGGTCTAGTTGCAGAAAAAGTGAATGCATTGCATTGTTTTATGCCATTGCCCACTGCAGGATGTGGCACAATGTGAAGAAATGTATATTATGTCAAAAAGAAATTCCATATGTCCAAAGATATATGAATGAATATGACATGAATATGAATTATGTGTGACATCTTTGCTTATTTCACCTCCCATGTAAACATCAATGTATGTGCTACATATATGATACTGTAGAGATCTACTATAATGTACTAAAAAAAGTAAAATTTTCTACTGTGCTCTGCTTCTGTAAGCATGGATTACAGTTTTACAGAATTTTACAGAATTTAGGTTGATAACAGTTACCACTGCAATTTAATAAGCTTGTCTCCTGAACACAGCAAAAATGCTCTTAGCCTCAATATATTTCAGTAATTTTATTAAAATGAGCTATCATCCAATAACCATATATCTGACACATCCTGTAAAACCATTGATAACTTTGGAACCACACTTCTTTGAGGAGATTTAAGGTGAGAAATGGACCCTTAACAAATGAGGAAAATATGGTTTTTACATGTAAGTGAATTCTGAGTTTCTTTTCTGAAAACAAGAGCAAACAATGCAATGAACTAATTCATGCAAGCAGAGAAAAAGAATGCTTATAGAATTTATTCATTAAAAAATTACAGTAAAATTGCCTTCACAACTTTTCCAGTTTCAGAAAATAATTTTGAATGTAGTGATTGAGATTTTCCTAGTAGTATGTGGTTTTCATAAATTTTTTGAACACTCTTCCTCACAAACATTTTCAATCATTATTGCTCTAAAGACAAAATTTAGTTTTTCAGAAGGCCAAATTAAAACCTTTTGATAGCTGAATTTTGGCATATGTGATACAAGCTATGCTTCATTCAAGTCCTCAGTTAGCTTGGGTAGTTGTACTATTTTCATTATGCTGGCATCTACGAACTACAGTAAAAAATACAAATAAAAAATAAACAAAAAAAAAGCATCCCAAACCCCCACCTACCCCCTGCCCCCCAAAAAACCAACAACCTTAAAACAAACTCAGGTTTCCCAGTGCTAAATAATCTACAGACATAAGGGAAAGAGGGACCAAAAGAGCTTACAACTCTGGTAAATGAAAGTCACTTGCCATGGTTTGCCCTACCAGGAATCTCATTAAGGCTGCCTTACCACAGAGGTCAACAGAAATAGAAACTATGAAGATATGACTAGGTCAGTAATGGAGTGCAGACGATGCTTTGATTGAAAGGTCCTGCTGCTGCATGCAGGTTGGTGAATATCTGGCTTCCAGAAAGCACATAATTGAATCAACAAAAATTAAAGGAAGTAAAATGCAGTTTGCAGACACATCACAATTACCCTGAGATGCAGATTTCAGATATACTGTGAGTTACAAGAATACTGATGGAACAATTACATGAATGGAAAAAAAAAATATAAATTTTTCCTATCTTGGTGTTCCATGCACTGCATTCTCACTAGTGCAATATACACAGCTTTGTGCATGAAGCAGAACTAATAGCAGTCAATAGCCACGCATCTGTGAGCTATTTAATAGAACCAGGGCTGCATAAACTCCAAACTGATTTAGGTCTGGGACAGTTTTGGTCCTTACAGCCTTAATACAGACAAATTGCTCCACTGCAGATCTCTGTCTCATCTTTAGGCCAAGTGGCTTTATTTCTACTGTCGTGGTCACCAAAATTTTCTTTTATTGCTCCATTAAGCCCTCAGTGTACATCCTTATGGCTTAATTTACCTGTTTCCTGTGTGGCTTGCTTACTGTGGTTAGTCCAATGCTTCCTCTTCCCCATGTCAGGCTAGCCTAGGTAATTAATAGCTGATTCTATATCAAAACATGATTAGTTCTGACAAAAAAAAAAAAGTTAACACAGCTGTAATTTTTCTGGGAAGTGAACTGTCCCAGATCCTGAGCCTAACATCACAAATCTGCGTGTTCTACTGTGCTAGAAACTTCTGAAATGCTGAAATGCTAAAAATGACAAATTATATTCAAGTAATTCAGATAAATTAAGTTTAAAAGCATAGTATTGCCCCAAAAACTAGAGGAATTCAGAAAAGTAGGCAATTCATAAAGGAAATTAGTTATTCAAACTGCGCGTTCATGTAAGGAAGTTCTTCTGAACCAACACAGATATTTGAGAGCCAACTGATCAGACTCACTTTGGAGTCAGAGAAACAAGCACTGTTTTGCATGGTTTGACTCGCCTTAAGAAAGACTGCTAAAACAGGTCAGATGACAAGTATCCTAAACAGACTTACTTATACCCAAGCACTATTGAGAGAACAACTAACACAAATACAGCCATCTAAAATAATCTTTGAGGAATTTGCTTGTGTGTTGCATATGCTATTTGCACCTGTACATATGCTCTCAGAATACACCACATGGATGCTTTACCCTCTGCCATTTAGGGATGCATAGGATGCGTGAAAATTGTGCAATGACCAAAACTGTTTCATTTCTATCAGTATATGCAAATTTCAGACCAAAAAAATATGTAAGATAATAAGATTACAATTTCTGACATTGTAGTCCAATCAAGTAGATAAATAAAAATGGTGAAGTCAATGATTTTCTCACATAATCGACCACTGAAAATCAGTGCTTGCTACTATTTGTGTACTTGCCTGCTCACCACCAAACCTTCACTGGAAACACCAAAATGAGAAAACATTTCCCTCTCTTCCCCTCTCAAGCTCAGAACCTTAGAGCCATAAAAAGAGAATTCACTTACTGTG
Organism: Calyptomena viridis; assembly: GCA_013390005.1. Taxonomy (NCBI): domain Eukaryota; kingdom Metazoa; phylum Chordata; class Aves; order Passeriformes; family Eurylaimidae; genus Calyptomena; species Calyptomena viridis. Next base: position 15,985 of record WEIV01020306.1, read on the forward strand.
AAGGAATATCAATATAGTGTGATGAATATTAATATAGTGGGACTCATATCAAGAATGCTTAATTCCTTTGTCATTCTCACCAACAAGTCTCCTCAGGACTTACTATTGAGGGCTGACAATATTGTCATTTAGAACTGTTTTTAAAACTAAGACTGACTACTAATTGCATGTAATTCAATTAACTTGAAATCTGTCTCCCTTTAATCTCCATGATGGTTTAATACACATATTCCCAAACACATGGTCACTACTTGGAGACACTTCGCTTTATCTAGCTGGCACACCTTCATCAAGTCTGTTGTTTGGTGGTCTCTTCTTAGTAGAATCCCATAAAAGATTTAATGCACAAGGTGCCTTTAGAATCACAAATGTAGATAAATTTATTTACTTATTAAATCCTCTGAATACTTACTGAAAGTAAAGCATATGCCTAGAAACAATGAACAAGACACCCAAAATGACTGTTTCACTGACTTAGGTAAGTGTTTCTAGAACAATTTCTTGATTTAAAAGTACTTTTTAGAGCAACAGAAGAAAATCATATTCTTTTGAGGAACTTGCAAAAGATTAGTCTAATTTTTGCATTCTGTAAACAGACAATATTTAATCTGTTTAAAATTAAACTCTGAAGATCAATCAGATAGGCTTGTGAAGGGCACAGACACTGCAAGTAGTTTAGCATTGTATTTGCAAGAGATACAGCCAGTTGTTTAGCCACACAGATATCATTTAGTCTGTAACTTAAATAAGCATTGATAAAGGGGTTTTTTTATGAAAAGATGCTATCAGCAAAACAAACATAGTATTTTGTACTACTTCAAAGCTTATTTATAATGTGTTTAGAAATATTCAGTGGAAACAGGAAAATAATGTCTTGATTTTCTAAACTTTACAACATCTGCTTTTACTTACTTGCAGCATTGTAAAGTTCCCCAGATTTCAAATGGGTAACTTTTCTTTTGTCTGGTCCCAAATTCAGTTCACATTATTTTTTTTAACCCATACAACTTTCCATTTTTCACTTAAGAATACAGTCACATGAACATCTCTGCAGCCTTCTAACAGTGGTAAATACTATGCACCATAACCTAACATTTTGTATAAGAAACCGTCCAGAAATGGCTCTTCCTCAGAAGACTTACAGAATCCCTACATCTTTATAATTTTCTGATATGTGTATGTAACTAACTCTTTTTAAATGGATATCATGCTATTTATTCATACTGCTTTCTTCTAGTCAGGTATAATCTGCAGAAAACACTATTTCCAATAAATGCATTTCTTTTCACTGGCTTGGTTTATGACAGTAACTACAAACTTCTACAACCAAAGGGCTTATCCCCTTTAACACTTTTTCTATTTATAAGAAAGGATTCAATCTAGCCACTAAGATGTAAGAAATGCACCTTTATCACTTTTAATGGTTTACCATGACCTGTTTGAAGATGCAATATTATATACAGATTTATTGATTCTCCTCCACTATGTTAAATTCAAGATGTTAGTGATTTAGGGAGAAATGATATCCAAAGCCTTCAAGCATGCTGTCACATACTATTTGATAAATACACAGTAACATCCTAAGTAACTTCATCTACCTGCTAAGAGGTAGACAAGCTACTCCTGCTCATGAGTTATTTTTTGGCTGCACCTAGGGCAATAAGCTGGATGCCTACTGCAGAAGATCTTATGTGACCGTGTACCTTGGTCTCCTGATCACCCAGATCAGGCTGATCAACTATTGTGTAGTCTGGCTCCCATCTGGCCTCATACTCAGGTTTCCCTCTCATCAATCAATAGCGCATGGGGGGATAGCAGAAAGGAGCTGCTGGAAAGCTGGGTCTCAGCCCACTGTTGGGATATGTGGCTGCAGGGTGAGGCAGAAGGCTTAGTTTGTGCTTGAATTTTGGTGCGGCTTGAGATGAGGTCAGTCTTGGACATGCCCAGACCCCAGAGGCTGGAAATGCTTCCAGGTCTACTAGCTTAAATATAGTTTCTGTATGCCTGACATGCAAAGCCAGTGAAGAAGGAAAGATTTCCTGCGGAGTTCTTGAAAAAAACCCTAAACAAAAGTATGTTTGCTCTGTGCTGTAAACAGCTACATAGCACTGATGCTTCTTTTCTAAATCCATAACAATAAAGGCTTAGTTTTAATTATAACTTTCCTCTTAAAACCATTATTTTTCATACCTGTGTCTGGAACAGCCAGTGAAACACGGGGTTTGCCATTGGCAGCATGGTACATGCAAAAACATGGTCTTTGTAACATATTTCCTTACAGTGGAGTGGAGGTGGAACTACTCATCTAAGATCTGGCCATCTCAGGCTGAATTAAGGTATACTGAGTGATTTTATATCAAATTCAAATCTGCACCCGAAGTTCTCCTTTTCAACTAGAATTAAAAGGTTTACTCACCCATTAGATTCTTTTAATCTCAACTAAATCTATTACATATTTTGGACCATTTTTAAACTCACTTTTGGAAAAACTTTTCCAGCTTTATTTTACAGATTTGCGGAACTACTGCCAAACAGTAGTTGATTTAGCAACATTCGTGCAAAGTTCTAGGCATAATTTTCACACATATATGTACCGATGGGTAGATTTAATATTTTTAGTGCATAGTTTACCATGGTACCGATTTACCTGAACACCAAAAGTTTTAAAGGGAATGTCCCTGAGATGGTATCATTAGCACAATGATTTGAGATCTGGATCCACACAGCAATTTACACTCAGATCCTCAAGAAGCACTTTAGAGGGCTGCTCCTTTTTGGGTACTGTTACCTTCAGTGACTGTCTGGGGAGCCTCTGATCTCTGTTAAGGAAGATATGGGCAAGGAAATAAAAACTTTAGATTCTCAGAAATGTTTCATACTTTCTGCCCAAAACATCTGACAACACACACTAGAATCTAGAGCTTGGTATTTTACAGGCTACATACATAGATGAAGTTTGTTGTCTGCTGCATTCTCTATATGTGATGTTTTAAGATCCGTTATTGTGCACCTATGGACTTCGGTTCTCTAACCCCTGTGGTGCCAGAGGGTATTCGTTGTCCTTATGTAAGAAAAATAATATCCTTTGCTATCTTTTGCAGGATATCAAAATACCCAGGGGAAACTTCTTAAAGCAGAGAAAATGGCTCATTGACTGAAATAGGCATTTTGGCCATCTTCCACTTTCCATACTATAGGTTTTGCCAGAAACAGCACTGATTCTCCAGTTTTAACTGACTCAACACATGGCACACTAATTAGCAAGGACAGTAGTGACTTTTAAAAACTCACCCCACTTTGATGTTATTAATCAGCCTTCTTGTTCCTCAAATAAGTTACAGGTGTGGACTTACACAGGCAGGAATATAACTCAGAAGACTTAAGAAATGGAGATAACTTGGGGTTTCATGAACATAAATTATGAAGTTCTCAGCTTAAGTGAAACTGATGTACACAGCTCAAAACTGTTAATGCTTCAACTTATGATGAGGCCTCCTTGTGCAAAGCATTGCTGTGGGGCATCACATCTGGAGCTGCCACTAAAGATTCCTGGACCACAATCTCAGCTGACCATTGCAAAAAGTCCAGCTCCAGCTCCATTTTTCTCCACCTGCCCACATGAATCACTCTCTACATTGGTCCATGCAGAGAACAGTGAGGAAGAGGGGAGATGAAGAAAATTAAGCATTCAGCAGAACCGTGTAGACAGAAGTAGAAGTAAGAGATAGTAGAGAGTAAGAGATAGAGAGTAAGAGATAGAGAGTAAGATGTAGAGCACAGTTTATCTCAGCTTTGAAAAACTTTTAGTTCATTAAAGGATGGATGGATGGATGGATGGATGGACGGACGGACGGACGGACCAGACAAGAAACTTCTCTACCAGACAACCCATGGAATATACCATTTAAAAATTCCGTGATCTTCGTGATGGACCTTGAAAAATGCTTTAGGGTAGAAACTGACCAGTTTTCCTACTGTATGGCACTCCTAAAATTTTCTTTCTCTCCCACGTATACCCAATGTCCCATTCTATCTGGCTGTATAAATGCTAAAACAGACAGAGCAAAACAGCAGCTGAACCAGCAAGAGAAGCAAGAAAGTGCAACTTGCAGTCTTCTGCATTTATTATTAGATAAGCCCCCATAGTCAAATAATGAATGTGAAAAAAATGGCTCTGTCTTCATAATTTGTTTGTTCATTGTATTCAAGGATGAGGATGCCTGATGACCATTGTCACCAACTACTTGCAGCTGGTCAAGCTGAATAATGTTATGTGATAGTCCTTTTGGAGAAAATAAAATTCCCTGGATAGCAAAAACTTTTCGATTTTGTGTTGATCAACTTATTTGTTGGTAAAAATCAAAGCTCAGCTTTTTACTCAGAACAAGCGTGGAATAAGCAACTAGAAGTTTGTTTTCCATGCTTGAGTTTGATGATTCTATAAACCTTATTTCTCTTATACTGGTATCACAATGACAGCAACATTAATAATTCAAACTCAGGTTTGTATCTGAGGCTTCTCTCAGGCTGAATTCAAAAGCTTCAATCATGAGAAAACATTCTTCTGACAAATTTGTTAGTCCCTATTCCCTACCACCCCTAGGCAAGGGTAAAGTTAATTTTTAAAATCAAACAAAGTATTTGGTCACTTAATTTCAGTTTCTTCTGGCATTGGTATCTTGTGGGTACTGTATCAAGCCATGAAAAATAAACAAGAGATCTGAACCTTTTAAATGCTGCCAGTGAACTTCTTTCCAGTTCAGTGAGGTTAACAGGCCTTTTAATTTACAAATTCGTAAGAATGGGATTATATTTGGTTAATATATTCTTTATATACTTGTTGAAATCTTACTACTAGAGATAGAAATTAGTTCCTCATGACAGAAAGGGTCAAGATTTTAGTTGTAATTAACAGAAAAGTCACATTCAAACAGACTTCAGGCAGCAACAGCTAATTACAGCAACTAGAAGGTACAAGCAAAAGAGCTGTGAGCTTGCAAGCCCCTGAAAAAATGCTTGGACTTCATGTCAGATGGTCCACAGAATCCATTCATGCAATTTAAAAACATGCACATGTAATTTACGAGACTGGGAACAAATAAATCAATCATTTAATTTTGTGATCAACCCAAATAAATTTTAGATCCTGCACAAATGTCTTGCACAGCGGAAAAGATGAACTCATGTCCTGCTACTCTGTCAATTGTCTACATCAAATCTTCAGATCCAAGCTATATAGAATTGTAAGAATCAAAGCTCTATTTATTCTACATTTATTATGCCTTGTAAGAAATATGTTACACAGTATATCCATGCATCAACTGAAAACAAGAAAACAAGTCAGGAGTTTGCAAAAAAAAGTTTGTCTTTTCTGGTTTTTTTTTTATGGGTGGCAAACACAAGATCTACAGTGTCATATTCAAACATCAAGACAGTAAATGGAAATGTAAAAAAGAAGTAGGAAGTTCTCTATCAATTTTTTTTCTTGCACTGTGAACCCAGAGGAAGAATTTAACTTGCTGAACATTCCAATTATTTCCTCATGCTAAGAGAAGTGTTGCTCAGTGCACCAAGCTAGTTCTCCTTTGCACATCTATTCATAGAGAAAATGTTTTAATAAAAGAACATTTGAAGTGACAGTATCAGCACATACAACTTCTATTCCTTTTGTATGCTTTTCTAAATGTCAAATCTGAACATTGCAATGCAATTAAATACACTGGTAACCATATTTTTATTATAACTGCCTTATAAATCATGTTCTAGCTAATTAATCTAATTAACAGTCCTATGTCCCAGATATGTTACAGGAAAAGACCAAATCAATCCAGTCTTGAAGAAACCACTAATATGTCTCAGACACCAATCCTGGATTTGTTGAACGTTCATTGAATATTGACCTGCTGTGAAAATATTACTATACCTGCTGCTTTTATGGGACTGGATTTTGGTTGCCTTTTTTCCCCTTAAAAAAAATTTAGGAACACAGAATTCAATGCTATAAACTAAAGATATCTTGCTAGTGGCTTTACATTTCAAAAATAATGAACTAAGCTGAAATTCTTTTAAGTTTTAAGATTCACAGGTTGAAAATTTAGTATTTTTCTGCCATGTATCTGTTTCATCTGTCCAATTTAAAATACTGGGACACAAATGAAACCATACTAAGTCCCTTGAAACTTGGGCTGAAAAGTATTACATTTTCAGAAGGTAAATAAAGAGCATGTTGAAGCAGAGCAGAGTTTCTAATGAGTTAATGTAAAAAAACTTCATGCAAAAGCAATCCGCATCAAAGCTAGCAGGCAATACCCTGACAGTCATCCATCAAACCAAAAGTCCCCTTAATAAATGCCAATTATAGGGCAAATATGCACAAACGCGGATAGCATAAGCCATGGGATCATTTCCTTTCAAGAAAATTAGTGACCAACAAAACACCCATGCAGCCTGCCCTACAGCAACACTCACTCCTGACCGGAATACTAACTACTATTATTATTTCACTCTTTTTCATTTTATTTTGTACTTTTGCAAGAATTCGGAGCCACACAGAATTTTGTTTGGGGTTATACAAATTCCTTCACAATTTGTATAGAAGTCTAACATAACTTTTTAAAAGCCATGACATGCCTATAATGTATACAGAGTCTCTGACTTCCGCCGTAAGCGAGCCTTTTTCCTAACTTAATCATACTCAAATTTCACCCCTTTTAAAGATCCTGATTCAAAAATGTTCACTCATTCTCCACAGTCCACAAATTTATACCATCTCTTCCTGTGGTATTATATGTGCATAAATTAAAAAAGAATGGTCTTGTATAAGGCCTGAAAACAGAACGTTCCAAGTCCCCACCCCCCACTTCTAACTTCAATTTATCAAGGAAAATGTTTGATACAAAATATACATTCTCATAAAATTATTGTTTTGTGTATGGATAGGATGTTTCAAATTTGAGCAGAATTATGTTTCTCAAACCTAAAATCAGTGATTTGTACAGCATGCTAAAGTCAAACAAACAATATTAAAAGCTTTTGTCCTGTTACATTTGCCATACCTCAAACTCATTTCAGCCCCTTTTGTTAACACCTGATCAATGTTTTTGTTCTCCAGAGAGCAGATTTTTTAGATTTATTGTATCTGATATACAGTATATAGAAAAGTAGCACATTTTATCATATGGAGTGTCAGAGGTTCATACTTTGAGGTAACAGTTGAGCTCTAAGGTAAAAACATTATGCTAATAAGGCAAAGAAGCTTTGCAAGAAATATTCAATACTAGTATTATGACAGACAGAACTAAGTTCTCATCTAAAAATACTCGCATTTGCTATATTCATAGAAAGGGACTAGAAAAATGCTACGTTAGTCCTAGTCTGATGTCTTATTTAATTGATCTCTAAAGTGACATCTTCCATCACACAAACTGGCCCGTGCTATATTCATTTATTTCCATCTTACCTAAAATTATGATGAATGGTTTGAGCTCCATTCGATTATTGAAAATGTGCAAAGAAACAGAAACAATGAAACTGGCAAAGTGCTCTGCATTCTTAGGAACAATTTAGGCTAATTAGCATCAACTTCTCCCCCATTCATCATACCCCTTTAGAAATATAAACAAACTGTCAGCTCTAACCTAACAAACAGATCACTGAGCTACTTAACACAAATTATTCTTACATGAAAAGCTCCTTCTCAGGCAATATTCTCCTCTAGGGCAT
>WEIV01020306.1:24535-55402 GCA_013390005.1 Calyptomena viridis
TTTCCAGTAAGAACTGCAAAATTGGAGAATATTGTCTACTATTTTTTAGAACAAATATAATTTGGAAACTCCACAGATAACAAAAATAATCCATGTTGAGGAGCTATTTCATGAATTGTGTTTTTCTATTTGATCTATAAGATAATTCCTACTTATTGTCTTGGTTCCCTTTAAACAGCAAAATACACAATTAGAACTTTGTGAATTAAAAGATTAAGACTTTCCATCCTTTCTCCTTTGATTTTCTCTCATTTCTCTGCTTTGCTATTTCATTTTGGCTCTAAATTTGTCTTGACAGAAACACCTGCAGTACATGTCAGCTTGCCCATTTTTTTTCCTCTTTCTTTTTGGAAAGTAATGAAACCAACCATTATCAGTTTCGTTGCCTGTTTGTACAGAAAGGTGCACTCTGAATGTAATTTTGTTTCATCTTTGAGTGAGAGAAGAAAGGAGGATCATCCTTTAACTTCTTGATTTGGTCCTCACCGCTGGTTGCACACAGAATTGCTTTTTCCCCTTGGATTCAGAACTTCCAAGGTCTGGAGGTACCTAACATGAGTGGGAGCCAAAACAATTAGGTTTAAGGTTCCCAAACACTTTTATGGTGATACACTTCCCACTAGCAACAGAGACACAGTTTCTGAATGAACACAGAGCAAGTGTGTGTGTCTTCTTTCTTCCAAAGAACAGAATCTTGCATTAAAACATGACAGACATCTCAAAAAGTGTATTACACATTAGTGCTGACCAGAAAGCCTGATCCTAGAAGTGTTATGCAAACAGATTGGTGAGACTTGAAAGTGAGCACCTAGACAATGGCTCTTGCCAATCTTCTCTGAAATTCTCTCCCAGCGATGGGCTTGATTCACCCAGAGAATTGGTGGTGTAGTTCATATTAATCAAGAGAATGCTCTTATATGGCTGTTACTTAATTTTTTTTCTTACATTTTCAAGTATTTTCTGTTGGGTCAGGGAGGTTTTCTTCCTGGTTGCAGTGTCTTTTTAAGGCACAGCATCAAGTAATAGAAGCAGACAGGAAATAGGGGTTGTTGCTCTCCAGAGGATGATTAAGCAAGTCAGCACAAATTCCCTGAAGTTCCCACAAACAGGCTGTTATGTAACAACATATGTTCAAAGATATTTTTTCTGAGCAGTGAAGAGTCTCCATGGGAAAGATATAAGCTAGCTTTATAATAAGTGCTGTGAAGCATGAAATAATTATAAAATAAAGAGCACTATAAATGAAGTAAATTATTAGATATTGAAAATCCTACAGGAACTGAGTCTCATTTACATTTCTCAAAATTAATCTTGGTCAATAAAGTAGCTAGGCCTTACGGTCTCTTCCTTATGCAAACAAAGCATATGCTGTGTCCCTTAGAACACCACCTGTAATGCTCTGCAACAAGTCCAGATGATGGTTTTAATACAAATAGTCCAAATGACTTCAGGAGACTGTTTCTGTGAAGAAAGAAGGGTCCATCCTTTTCCTCTCACTTATGCCCAGAGCAGAATTTCTTTTAACTTGAGAAAAATTAAAAAAAAAAATTCCTTAACATTTACCTTGCATCAGACCTCCCCAGTATATACCATTATTGGATTATTCAGTACAGCTGTGGATTGGTTAAAGCCATTCAGTATTGCATACTTTTTATTCTTTGAAAAATATACATTATAAAACACTAGAACTTTTTTGTCCTCTTTAATTTTAATGAAAATTGAGATGCTTTATTACAAGAATTGTAAGCCTATAGAGGTGATTATTTACATTCACGTGAGAAAAATATTTGACTAGCTAACATTAGATATGAGAACAGACTATTATATAGTTTGATTTTTCTATCAATAAATAAAAATTTTGGGACATGAACAGCAAAAAAGTTAACAAACAACACAATGTAATGTATGGAGTTTTCAAGTTACTTACAATATCACTGCCCATTTACAAAGGTTAGATATTGCAAAGGTAGAAAAGCCAGGTCAACCAAAAATACCAATGCTAACTATGCTCTTACAACCCAAAACCTCAAACTGTGGTCCAGCAGAATATCTTGTATGTGCTGAAGTAGCAGTAAGTCTGATTCCTATGAACCATACTAAGCATTTTATTTTCACACTATTATCTCCACATTATGGACAAAAGCTTAGCATTCTCTCTATCAAACACATTGCCCAGATGTACAAAATTATACACAGCTTATCCTGTTATTCCTAAAATCTACAACCTAACATTTCACACAAAAAGAACATGTAGCCACAAAAGGAGTGGATCCTCTTAACTTTTTCTCTGATATTACTGCCATATACTGATTTTTAAAGCTTTTGACCGAAGGCATGTCTTGTTCACCCAAGGCATGGAAGAGCCATATACCCCATGTACTCCCAAACAAAGCAGTTTTTTTCACCTTTGCAAAACCTATCTGTTCCCCACTGAGAAGTCACTTTCTGTCTTGCCTTTCTCACAATGGCACTAAGGTAAAAAAAACAGAGTTAAAATCCAATGGCAATTTGCCATCATCTCATAGGCTACATCTTTTCAATATTCAAATATCTTGAATAAATATATTTTTAATAATTTAGTATTTCTGCTTAACTGGTGCTTTGTTGTATTGGTGCACACCTATGCCTGCCTGGTTAAGAGTAGGAATTCACTTTGTGGGGTAGTTTAGTCATAGAAATTCAATTAGAAATTACATAACAGGTCATTTTCTGGTCAAACAGGATTATTCTAGTCTAGTCTAGTCTATTTCTAATGAGTTGTTAAAGGACCCAGGTGATAAAGACTTTTCACCACTTCCTTATTTCACAGCTTATTGATCTCACTACTTGAAAGTGACACCAATAGTCATTCTTTTGAGCGCGATGTGTCATTTACAACGCCTCTTCCTGCACGTATTATTAAAAAATGCCAACCCCTGCAACAATAATTCCAAATATATGGTGACAGAGACTTCTTGTTTCATTTAGTTGTACACAAGTTTGCTGGTCTTTCTTAATATGCATCTTTTACCCAAGAAGGGTAATCACAAAGGGATCATAAAATAGATAATTCAAGTTATTTTCCCATCATCTCTTAGGTCCAACTTAGTACAGCCCTTAACACACTGATCAAAATAAAAAATTATAAAACAAACCATTTTTTTTCTTTCCCTCTTACACCTAATGAGGTGCTTCAGAGCTGAAAATCTATGCCTTCCAAGTTGCATGAGCCTCTAAAGACAACAGATGGGAGCACTGTGGTTAAAAAAAAGCATCAGGAAAATTCAAAAGGCTGCCAAAGCATTCCTGCCCTTCAATCAGGAATGGCAGACCTGCTAAAAACAGGGGTCAGCAACAGAGAACTGACAACTTGTACAAATGCTTTCCAGGCTGTGGTAGTCCTGATACTCAGGGCACTTGAGCTCCCCAGTTGGACTTACACCGATTGAAAAAGCTTCTCTCTTTTTTCTTTCTTATTTTATTTTTTTTTATTTTCAAAAAGCCACGCTTCTGGAGGTAGGCCCCAGGCCAGCTTCCAGACTAAAAATCACTTATCTGCATTTTAAAAAAAACCTTGTAGTTCAGTGGGAGAAGGGAAGATGAGGTCAGGCTAAAGTCTATTTACAAATCCACCTCAGCTAATAGATGTCTTTTGAACAAAAGGAATTTTTGCTCATGTGAGGGCTACCTAATGGAGATGAAAGCAAACAGGAGCCTTCCTACCAAGTTCACCTCTTCCTACCAAGTTCACCTAAGTGCTGCATCAAATCAAACTGTCAAATGATTCAACGACAGCTGTTCCTAAAATTTTAGATCCTGTATTACCACCAGTGGACTCTCCCAGATTTGTGCCTCCAAAGGAAGAGTGACTAAATCTGCAGTTTTTACTTCTAAGTCTGTAAAGTGGCTATTAATAGATCTTTGAAGTCCCCCACAAGGACAAGGGCAGTTGACTTGGAAGTGTCTCTTAGTTCCTCAAAGAATAATTCATCGACATCATCATCCTGGCTGGGATGTCCATACCAGACTCCCACAGTGACATCTGCATAATTTTTTGCCCCTTGATTCTTACCCAGAGGCTTTCAACTATGCCATTGCCAACTGTGAGCTCCATACATTCTAATCTTTTTATTACATACAGTGCCACCTCTCTGCGTCTTCTGCCCTGCCCATCTTTCCTGAAGAGCGTGCAATTGTCCAACAGGGCACTCCAGTCACAGGATTCATCCCACCAGCTTTCACTTATGTCAATGATGTAAAATCTCTGGCCAAAGCTTCGAGTTGCTCTTGTTTGTTCCTCATGCTGTGTGCTTTGGGGTAGAAATATTTCAGATGTGGGACATTGTAGCCAACACCTCTTGAGGCAGACTGAGGCATCCCATGAGTACTGGTTTTCTCAAATTTTGGCACACCATCCCATCGCTCAACACTGGCAAGTCTGGGTTTGTCTCCTTTCCCCTTCCAAGCCAGTTTAAAGCTCTGTCACTGAGCCCAGCTAGCTCTTGCACTAAAGCTCTTTTTCCCCTCTGAGAAAAGCACACCCTGTCAGGTGTCAGTAGACAAAGTGTTGAGTAGATGATCCCATGGTCAAAAAACCCAAAATTTTTCTCATTACATCAACCTCAGAGCCACTCACTCACCTGATGTGAGTGTGTGGATCTGCCTATTCTTATCAATATTATTCCCTGTTATTGGAAGGACCAAGGAAATCACTACCTGTGCTCCTGATCCCTCTACCAATCAACCCAGAGCCCTGAAGCCTCTTTTGATTGCCCTTGGACTTCTCTTTGTTATTTCATCGCTGCAAGTTTGAACAACCAATAGTGGATAGCAACCAAAGGACCTTATTAGACTGAAGAGTTTTCCAGTAATGTCCTTTACCTGAGCCCCTGGGAGACAGCAGATTTCTCTGGGTTGGGTCTGCATATCAGGCCCTCCACTCTTATTACAACTAACCTTTTTGAAACCTTCCTCCTTGCTCCATGGTCACGCTTAGCCTAACAAGCATACCACCTTTTTTGGCCCTTGTATATTCCATATAAAAATGTTCCATATAGCAGGCAGAGAGAATGAGCTGTTCCCTATAACAACTGAAACTGTGCAGCGAATAATACAAGCTTCAGTCTCACAAGCAGAGAATGAGCTGAACCTGAGACTTTTGCATCACAGTCAAGTTATCTAGCTCGGGACAGCTAAAGAGAGCAGATACAGGGCAAAAATGTAACGAACTCTCTTTCTGCCCACAAAGGTTCTGCCTGATCTTATGAACCTACTCCAAACACATCTGCTGAACGAAGCCCTGCAGAGAAGACAAAAGATGCCTGTCTACACTGTTAATCCTAATACAGTTTGGGCATGAATAAATCTACAAAAAGAACATTTATGCTTAACAAATTCAGTTATTGAAAACTGAGTTAATTCAAATGAAAACTGAAAGAACATTTCAGAATCAAAAAATCTGGCACCTAAGTCTAGAGAAACTCGTTAAATTTAAATACTAAAAGTCTGTAGCCCTTAGACTCTGTTTCAAGACTGTTTTTATCTAGTATTTCAGCCAAACAGTTCTGATTTGGTTTTAAATGTATGTACACATATCATATCCAGGCAGATAAGTGTTAAAAGAAATGGGAAAACAATAGGAGGTTAAACTATGTAATGCAATAAGAATGTTTAGCATGTCCTGACACTTCAAACTCCCCCCCCCCGCTCCCCCTTCAGGCATCTAATTGTTTGCTTTTCCTCCTACATACAACAATGAAGTGAACTACAATCAAAGTGTGATGACAAATGGTCCCAGGGTTTGCATTCTTTGGAATATATTGGCATTTGTAAATGAAAAAAGAAAGATAGATGTAATCAACAGCCCTCTTACAAGAGAAGGATCTGGAAGAGTATGTTGGCAAAATCTTCAAACCACATTAAGCACTAATTTGAATGTTTGAAAGGAAGAAAGCAATGCATCTAATACTAGTTTATTTGTGTAACAACAACTAGAAACTGAACTTGCTAGACATATTTTGAAAGATGGAAACAATTAAAATGTATCAGTGATCTAAACAGGCACTGTATTTTAAAAGCAAAGAACTTTAAACAATCAAGGTTATACATATCCACTTTGTGTTGACTAACCCTCACCTTTCCTTGATCTCCTAATATTCAGTACTTGTATTACATGGAAACATTGCATCTATGCTTACAGAAATTCACAAGAGCTAAGTCTGTACACAATAGAGTCTCATGAGAAAAACCCCACCAGCTGCAGAATGGCAATTGTTCTGTCTCCAACATTAAAAACTTGAAGCCTTCTATTAAAAATACAACATACTGCTCCAAACACAGAGTGTATCTTATCATGTAACCTTATCATGCACCTTATCATGTAACCAATAAATAGTCAGCTCATTTCACTAGTAGACAAAAATGAACAAAGTATGCTGAGAGAAAACACATTATTGACATCTTCCTCTTCATTAGTAATAGCTCAACTAGAAGGAAAAACAACTTAATATGGGCTTAGCAGGGAAATTAATATTTCATTTAAATAATGAAATATTATTTAAAATAATGTAGTTTTAAATATTTCATATTTAAGTCCAAATAACTCTTAAATTAGGGATTAACATAACCCGCACTTTTTGCAGCCATGTTTGAAATGCAGTACTTCAGATCTCTGGACTGACAACCCCTTTCTCAAACACAAGATCAAGTAATTTCAAAACCTGAACGTGTACTGTTAAAAACACGGACATTTTTAGCACATCACTTTTGATGTGCTGCAGTCTTACCACGCCATCACAGACACATTGTAGCTTCAGAAAATGCTGTCATATCTTAATAACATGATAATTCATTGCCTTTTTTTGCATGCTTTGATGACCAGCAAAATTGTTAGCATTTATAAGTCTCAGCATAACATTAGCACACAGTAAAACAAACAGTTCACACCCACAAGATACCATTTCCAATCTTCTCAAAGAAGAGATTGCTACTGATGCATTTAGTCTTGAGGATTTTTTGTGCAGGAGAAATTTGGCCATAGAGAAGAATGATACAGAGTTGGAGATTTTCTGATTGATTTTTCATCTGTTTTACATAAGGCATGGTTCCAATTACTATCTTTGATGGGAAAATACTTTTAATTACAAATATAAATGTTTAAGAGGTTAATTAATACTTAAAACAAACAAAAAACCAAAACCAAGGGTGTAATCAGTGCATATCAATCACTACTTTAGAGATGCAAGAAAAAAAATCTATGTATCAGACTTTTCAAATAAGGTACAATATTTGCAGTTAATGTACAAGAATTTAAGAACAAATGAAAAATAGCAGTAATGCTTTCCTTGTCCTAGAGTACTTGAGTTTTAGGAAAAAAATGGTGGTAATTACCCCATGAAACAGCTACATCATTCATTAAAAAATAAAGGTTTCATTCTAAAACACTGAAGAAAAAGAATAATAATCTACTTGATAACTCTAAAAATCACCATTGATACAGTGAGTTTCAACACAAAAGACAGTAGGTTTATGTTAGATATTAGGAAGAAATTCTTTACCGTGAGAGTGGTGGGGCACTGAAACAGATTGCTCAGAGAAGTTGTGGCTGCCCCATCCCTGGATATGTTCAAGGCCAGGTTGGATGAGGCTCTAAGCAACCTGGTCTAGTGTAAAGTGTCCCTGCTCACGGCAGGGGAGCCGGAACTAGGTGATCTTTAAGGTGCCTTCCAACCCAAACCTTTTTATGATTCCATGATTTCAAACACACACAAGAAGTACTATCACACTACATCATATATAATATTTATATATTTTAGTACTGGTGTGGAGCCAGTTTTCAGGAAATACCTGCTTCAGAGGCAGAGAAAGTAAAGTAGTGAAATAGGACTTCAACAGGCCACAGAGAATCAGGACTAGAAAATATGTCACCTTTTTAATATTGATTTAAGTAACAAATGTCAGGTAGTTCTGCAGCTGTAAATACAATCTCAGCCACTAGAAAAACAAGAAGACAGCACATACAGAACACGAATGTATCATACTTGGCCCCTTTTCCCACCCAATTTCACATACTTTTATGATGGCTATTCAAACACTTCAAGTATCAATGTCTTCAACTGTAGGATAAAATATGTAAAGTCTGTCAGTAACACAAGTTCTAGCACATATTTATTAAGGGTTATGCTCTTATAACTACTTGTTATAACTACTTGTTATAACGTTGATGTGAGTTTCAAGAGGAATGAAAAACTAAAAATGCATACACTGCTAACATATAGTATATTATTCTTTAATACTATATATACTTTAATCTTTCCCAGAACATTTGTATCTACTCATGATTTAATAGTGCTCAAAGTTACAGAGTTCCCACTGAATTCTACTAATAACTGTGGGAGCCACTAGGATGTATATTAGCAGATGCACATTCTTGTTCAGAGTTGTAAAAATATAACTGTACAGTGAAACCATCCAACTGTAAAAGTGTTATGGAGAGGGGAGGAAAAATTAAGGTAGAAAACTAAAGGATAAAAAGCAAAAGCATGTCAGAATAACAAAGGTATGTCATATACAAGGTTTCATTAGTAAAAGATTCAAGAAGTATTTGCTTACATAGTTAACATCATAATATGAAAACAAGAAAGCCAATCCATGTGTTGTCAGTGGCAGTCAGACTGCAAAATACAGTGTGCAAGTACATTCACAGATTCACAGAATAGCCGGGTTGGAAGGGACCTCTGAGATCATTGTGTCCAACCCACACCCTAACACCGTAGCTCAATAACTAACTGAGGGCACCAAGTACTATGTCCACTCTTTTCTTAAACACATCCAGTGTTGGGGACTCCACCACCTCTCTGGGCAGGTTATTCCAATACTTTGTAATCCTTTCTGTAAAGAACTTTTCCTGATCTCTAACCTAAACCTACCCTGGCACAGCTTGAGACAATGCCCTCTAGTTCTATCTGTTGCCGCCTGGTGAAAGAGACCGACCCCGACCTGTCTACAACCTCCTTTCAGCAAGTTGCAGAGAGCAATAAGGTCACCTCTAAGTCTCCTTTTCTCCAGGCTGAACAACCCTAATTCCTTCAATCTTTCTTCATAGGGCTTGTGCTCCAAGCCTCTTACTAACTTCGTCGCCCTCCTCTGGACACGCTCTAATATCTCAACATCCCCCCTAAACTGGGGGGTCCAAAACTGAACACAATACTCAAGATGTGGCCTCACCAGTGCCGAGTACAGGGGAAGGATGACCTTCCTACTCCTACTTATGATACAGTTCCTAATACTGGCCAGGATGCCATTGGCCTTCTTGGCTGCCAAGGTGCACTGCTGTCTCATATTCAAACGGCTGTCAACCAGTAGCCCCAGGTCCCTTTCTGCCTGGGCACAGTCCAGCCACACTGTCCCCAGCTTGTAACATTGCTGGGGATTTTTGTGGCCAAAATGCAGAACTCGACACTTAGATGTATTAAACTGCATCATACTAGACTCTGCCCATCTATCCAACCGATCCAAATCTCTCTGCAGAGCCTTCCTCCCCTCCAGTAAATCGACACAACCTCCCACCTTAGTGTCATCTGCAAATTTACTAATAAAAGATTCAATTCCCTCATTGATGTCGTCAATAAAAATATTAAACAAGACTGGTCCCAGCACAGACCCCTGGGGGACACCACTGGTGACTGGCCGCCAGCTGGATGCAGCTCCGTTCACCATCACGGTCTGGGCCCGACCATCCAGCCAGTTCCTGATCCAGCAAACAGTGCTCCTATCCAAGCCATGTGCTACCAACTTTTCCAAAAGTATACTTGCTGTGCAAGGTAGTGCTATTGAGTGGGCACTGTATCCACAGATGCAGGATTACCAAGGTCAGCATCTGGCTGCTTTCCAAACACAAGACTAAGTTCTAGGTGTGTTCAGAGGCACTGTTCTGGTTCCCCAAGAACACATGTGTACTATAGGTCTTCCATACACAGAATTGGGTATTTTTTGAAGCCAGGGAATTTTTGTCCAGACACCTACAATGTTAGTGACAAAGTTTGAAAGTAATTCACTTTCCATGAGTGTTTATAAAACTTTCATTATTACTATGGAAGCTTGTGAATTCCAGGCTATGAATGGCTCAAAAGCCAATTTTCTTCCATTTTAACCTAGAACTAACACAGACAATATTCTATGTGAAAAAGTTATTCTTAATTTAAATATTTTTCAATCAACTGTTATCTAGCACACAACTGAATGAACACATCATGCACTGGGTAAGCAATTGGCTCATGGGTCAAGCACAGAGGGTAAAATAGAGAATAGGATAACATCAGACTGGGGACCTGTCACTAGTCAAGATTCCACAGGGCTCCATCTTAGGCCCTGTGCTCTTCAACATCTTCAGAAGCGACTTGGACACAAGACTGGAAGGGATACTAAGCAAGTTTGCAGATGACACAAAACTGGCAGACTGGGAAATGAGATGCTGGAAAGCAGTGCTATACAAACGGACTTTGGGGTCCTGGTCGATGGCAAGTTGAATATGAGTCAGCAGTGCCCTGGCAGCCAGGAGGACTGACCATGTCCTGGGGGGCATCAGGCAAAGCATCACCAGCCGGTCAAGGGAGGAGATTGTCCTGATCTGCTCTGCACTGGTGAGGCCTCACCTTGAATATTGTGGCAATTTTGGGCACCACAATATAGAAAAGATATTAAGCTCTTAGAGACCGTCCAAAGGAGGGCAATGAAGATGGCAAAGGGCCCTGAGGAGAAGCCATATGAGGAGTGGCTCAGGTCACTTGGTCTGTTCAGCCTGGAGGAGACAGAGGGGAGACCTCATTGCAGTTACAACTTCCCCTTCCTGAGTGGAAGAGGAAGGTCAGGCACTGATTTCTTCTCTGTGCTGACCAGTGACAGGACCCGAGGGAATGGCCTGAAATTGTGTCAGGGGAGGGTTAGGTTGGATATTAGAAAAAGGTTTTTCACCCAAAGGGTGGTTGGGCACTGGAACAGGCTCCCCACAGAAGTGGTCACAGCACCAAGCCTGACAGAATTCAAGAAGTGTTAGGCACATGGTATGACTATTGGGGATGGTCCTGTGCAAGGTAGGGAGTTGGATTCAATGATTCTTGTGGGTCCTTTACAACATGGCCTGTTCTGTGATTCTGAGACAACAGAACTTTTCAACTAATGCCATACTTTCCTGCAACACTTACAAACCCATCTTTAACTATTTCCAGTATTTTTTATCATAAGGCATAATTATCTTCCTATAGAAAAGACTGCACATAACAAACCTCCCTGCATGATTAGGCTTCTGTTTGCATACATGATATCAGCAAAAACACAGCCTAAGTGTCCCAGTAAATATTTTGCTTTTGCCTCCAAAAAAGACAGCAGAGAAGCCCAACACTGCCATCTCCACCTTAAATGCTGAAGTACAAGTATGACACGCATAATCTGGTGAAAAGATTATAAAATACAGCAAACAAGAACACATGTAAAGGATTCTAAAACTTTTATGAGAAAATTAAGAGAACTACTGTCAGGCAGACAAATTAAGTTTAACCAACCAATGTAATGTACCAGCAAAACATTAAACTCAGCAGTCCCAAAGCCTAAAGAGGACAGAATAAGCAACTTCTCAGCCTCTCCAGCCTCAACCCATGCCATCAAGAGACTGGCATCAGAAAGGCAGAAGACATATTTTAAAGTTTTATCTGACAAAGTTCTAGATGTGGTGGCTTTTCTAGTGATGGACTTATGTTCTGGGAAGCAGATGACCACTGACTCAACTGTCATAGCTGCAATTTCCTGGGGTTTTTTGCCACACATACAGTTAAGTGTGTTATATGCTGAGCAAAGAGCAACATGAAGCCTGGAATACATTTCCCAGACCCTAACTCAATCTAGTATATGTTTGGCAGCATACCAGTAGTACAAAGAAGAATTTATTAAGATTTCTTAAAAACAAAGCAAAAAAAACAAAAGAAAACAACAACAACAAAAAGCCACAAACCATGGCAAAAAAAAGAAAAAGAAAAAGAAAAAGAAAAAGAAAAAGAAAAAGAAAAAGAAAAAGAAAAAGAAAAAGAAAAAGAAAAAGAAAAAGAAAAAGAAAAAGAAAAAGAAAAAGAAAAAGAAAAAGAGTGGAGCCTTCCTTCCCTCTTAATCCTCACGCAAAGCTGAACAAAGTCCTTTTCCCTGTTGCGGATTATTTGAAAACATATCTTCCTTTAATGGTGTTTGTTAAAGCTTCAGGTTACCTGAGAAGCAGGTCCTACAAGGGAAAATATGGAAGGTGACAAACAGCTTCACTAGCTACCACAATAGAGCAAGCAAATTAAATTTCTGATGTGTGTTAAGCTTTCAAGAAGTTCAGAAGTGGAAGTGTTCCTGGCACTCACTGCACCTGATAAAACAGGTAAGCAATCCAAAAAGCCAGCTTGTTGAATATCAGAACCATTAACTACTCTTTCTCCATTGACTGGGAATCCCTGCCAGCTCCTATAGTTCAGGCAAATAAATGACAAAAAACTACCCTATCAAAAGCAATTAGGTTTATTTCACTTAAGCTCCTTGGATCAGTCTCCTAAAAGGTCAGCATAATTTCAAAGAGTTTGCTAACACGATAAGAACAGGCATAGATAAATAGCACCACCTTCTTCTTCACAGGTCAATGAGGAACATTGCAACAGAAGAATATACTGTCAACTTAAAAGAACCCAGAATTTGGGTTTCCAGCAAGGGACACAAAAGCCACTGAGATGACAGCTGTGAGTAAGATGAGAAAAGCATTCTCGTAGGTAGCCTTTGGCTAAAGAAAGAGACAGGGCTTGTGAACTTTATTTCCACCAATAACACAATTGTAAAATTGTAAAAACAAATGACAAATGGAAAATATATGAAATATCAGACTGACAAGCATCCTATCTGGTGTTTCAGTTTTGCAAAGTGCTGGTATACAATAACACAGTACACAAGACTAACCCAAACAAGGAATAGTTTGGACAGGAAATTTCCAGAAAACAAGGAAGTTCAACATACAGAAAGTTCATGCTTAATAAACAGGGAACTTTCTTCAAGAGAGAGTCTACAGAGTTTGGGAATTTATTGCTTTTGGCATTAGAATTAACTGAGTGAATATATTTACTGGCTACAAGAGGTGTGAAAAAAAGCTCAGGGCTTTCGTCTATTTACCTAGTTTGTAGATATGAAAAAGGCAATATTTAAACTACATACATGAGGAGTTACTTTGGAAGACATCATTGATAGCAAATATTTTCCCCATCATCAGGTTTGATAGCATCAGGTTCTGGCAAGAACACACAGGAAAACAAAGCACACAATTGTATGGTCAGTGCATCCTGCCACTTAGATCCTGCTTGGCACACATTAGAAAATTATGTCCATCACTTGATGTTCTATGTACAAAACATGGCCAGCAGAGTTCTAGCAAAAGCTAGATTTGCTGAATAGAATCAAAGCAAAATAAATTTAACTTCCATTGAATGGAAACAGACCTGGAAGGACATCAGGATTGTCAGACTAATTCCAATCTATATCCTTCAAAAAATGAGGGAAAATGCACAATTATGTGCTGAGCACTGAACAATGGAAGGAAAACTGTGCTCAGTTTAGCCCCAGAAGACAGAGTTCAGCCTCCAGCTGGAAGCCAACTGAAGGTAACCAATAGGTGATGCAAATCTCAGTTGAAAATACGAGAAATTGAACAAGTCTCAGCTATGATTAAAAGAATAACTGAGATGTCCTCAGAAGCTTCTAAGGCAAATACTAACAATCCTCTTATGTCACAGTTTTAAAGTTTAAACTAGAAACTGAAGAGGAAACAGCAATGTTGTTAGTTAAATATAAATAGGTTCAGACAGAAGACTGCTTAGATTTTAGCTACTTAGTACAATAAAATCAGGAGAGGTGGAGTACTGTGGACTTTGTGTCAATGGAGACTAACACTTGCACACCAATTACAAATAAGAAACAATTTCCAGACATGCATCTCAGATCCTTTGGTAAAAGATCAGTGAAGCTCAGTCCAAAACACAATGTTGTCAATGTGACTTTACATATATAACTTGGGGTAAGGGAAGTCTAATACTAAAAAGAATTTTGTTTAAGTTTGTGAATAGAAGTTCTAGAACAGAAGAGAAAACATACTCTGAGAACACTGCAGTCATGAAAGGACTGATGGAAAAGGGTGGCAGAGGTACATCAAAATATCTTTCTTCCCTGCTATAGGCCAACAGCTGTACAAGCCAACACCCTGCAAAAGTTCACATTTGCTGGATGGAAACCTTGTATACAAGACTCCAGTGTTACAAGTTTTCCAAGAGATTTATGTTGGTCTTCTGTGCACCATCCAGTAGTTATCACTAAAGACAATACATCTTATCCAGGGGTACTGATAAGAGGTTGCACAGTTTAGAAGTACAAATTCAGACTTAGATTTTTCATCAATGAGCTTTACAGACTGTTAAAGAAAGACTTTTTTTTCCACCACAGATACAAACATATAATATAAACTATAACAGAAACATAAGTAATTAGCTATCACAGAAGACATTTCCTCTGGAATTATTTCTTTTAAATGATAGCAAATTTTCCAAAATTTTAGCCTAATGTCCAAATGCATGTTGGGATACCAATGCAAGTCTTGTGCAGGATTTCACAGAGATGTAACTTAATAGATTGTCTCAGATTTACAAGCTAATTTAAAAAATAGCATTTTTAATAGAGTTATAATCAGTAACTTAAGTGAGATGGGATCTTTGATAGTCAAAGACATCAGCCTAGGCACTGCAATGCTTAGGAAGTTGCTGCCTGACTTCAACTGGACATTTCAGAGTGCTCATTCCCACAGCCTTGTTTTCACAGGGAAACAATTTGAAAACAGGTCCATTCTGGTATACATGTAGGAAATAACCACCCACCTAGAGCTAGTAGTGAGTATGTTCACATGCTGGATTTCACAGGTTATCACATGCAGATCTAAGACAGTTCAGAAGACATTCAGGAGTAATTTCCATTGATTTTGGCAGAATTGAGATGTTGATTAATCTCATGGTTTAGGCACCTACAATTACCCTAGAACTGAGTTAATGTGTTAGGGCTCAGAAAGCAAACCACATAAATTCATTATTTCACTTTTCAGAAGAGTTAACTGACTACCAGAGCCACTACATATACAGTTACTCTATGTTTGATCTGGACCACTATGCAAAAAAGATTGCAACGTTCAAAGACCTAGAAAGAGAGCAAGAATAAACACAGTTTTGCACCCTGATGAAAAAAACCCAACTGAAAACAAAACAAAAACAACTAATCGAACAAACAAAACTCTCTAAAAAGAGGATTTTCTTGTTTCTTTACTTTCCTGGACTAAGCCAAAGAATGTCCAAACTCTTTCACTGGGCCTGTTCTGAATTATTTGATAAGCCAGAGGCACCTAGGTTTTGCTTATGCAGAATGCAAGCAGTCTAAATCTTGCCCATTATTTACACTACAAACTTGAATAGCGAAATGTTTACAAAACAATTAGCAAATATATAAAGTATATTCTAGTTTTACAGACAGTTCAATCATCATACAAAATATATTATGGTGATTTATTTTTTTCTCTGAATTAATTTTTTTAACAATAGTAGTTTGTAGTTAAAATAAAGACAAAGCAAGCTTTCCCTAATTCCAGTTGCAGTAAATAAGGTTTTAGCCCTATATCTGGAAAAGCATTTGTAGAACACTGACACTCTAAATTTTTAAATTCTTCACAGGTTTTGCAATTAAGGTTCTAGGTGCACTTATTAATTAATCTTAATTAAGATTAATTAAAATGTGGGAAACAAAGATTTATATGTAAACAAGATTTAGACTGAACAGAAAAAGCCCAGTTTAGGACTGAGCTGGCAAAAAGTGTGATACCATGTCTATTTAACTGCAGTGGTTTTCCCTGAAGGATGTTACTCTTATTCAGCACACAGAACACAAACAACTCAGTCTGAGTAACAGAGTAGCACATACTCTTAAGGGTCCTTCCTACTTCTACAGCGAACAAGGAAAACAAAATCTAAAAAAACACATTAGGGAAGTTAAAAGCACCTCTTCCTCCTCTCTCTCAGGGTTTTTTTCCCTGCTTCTTTACAAGTTGCACAAAGCACTTATAGTATCCCAGCAAAAATGTCTACTCTCCTTGAAGTTATCTGTCTTGAGGCACAAGAGAGGACTAATTAATCCTGCAAATCTTATCACACCAGCTGAAGTGAAAATATTCAAGTAGCATAAGGAGATTTATGCATCATCAAGGAAAAAATGGTCAAATGTTGTACATATAAGTGATAACACATCACATGAGAAGATAATGAGGATTTAAATATAGAGCCATTATTTTTTCCATTCACTGAAGAAAGTATACAAGGATATGGGAAAAAAAAGGACAAGCCATTATATAACAGAAGGTAAGTCTATACTACACAAGTGTAAAAGTTGTTGCCTAAGTTAGTTCAGCCCAATTCTAAGTGTTCACTCTATGTCTGCAAGACTAAGCAAAAGACAAGCCTATGCATCAACTGCTCAATATTCTTGCAATACTTTCAAAGAACATTTCTGAACTTAGAAAACCTGTGTGTAGACAACATCTAACCACAACACTGTAAAACTGCTTTATCTCTAAAATTTTTAGAAGTTCAGTCTACACAGCTCCTTATCTTCACACCAACAATTTACAAGTTACATTTTCAGAGGATGTTTAAGGGCTATCTGCTCCAATTTTGTAACCATTTTTTGCTTCTTGGGAGTCTTCAATAGATATTCGCGTTTGTATAAAATTTAGTTTTTAAATCAAATTATTTTTGTCTATTCATTTTCAAAAACTACTTTTGTATAGAGTATGCACGATCCTTCTGTTTATTATTTTCCTGACAGAAATATCTGAGTTTCAGGGAAGTACAATCTTACAGAAACAGTTACATAAAATGTTAAAGTTCAATACAGGGAGGCTAATACATTTTCCAGATTTTCCAGATCTGTAAACATAAAGTGAACCCAATGCATGCAAATATAGAAAAGAAGTCCCATTTATATCAATAAGAGGTCACACTTTATTTTAGGGATTTTTGTGAATTATCAGACATCATCCTATTTTTATGCAAAACTGTTAATTTTCATTAATTATAGAGGAATATTTTTCATTTATTTTCCACAGTTATCACCTATATCCCAAATTTTTATTCAGGAAGAAAAGCAAAATAATTTCTGCTTATGATAAGTGGCATCACATAGGTACCACATTTTCATTCATTAGGTTTTGATTAGACGCATGCTGTGCAAAACAGTTACTGTCCATGCCTAATATACATTTGTCTACCAACATTCACCTAATACCAAAAAGCCCTAGAAGAACAAGCCAGAATGAATGCTCCTTTTTCAGGAAAAAGGATGAGATCTCCTCTTTTCACTCCCTTTTTGAAGTAGAGATACGACTTTTATGATATCGTGGACCCAATATCCACTCCTACATGAAAGAGGAGGCTGCAAAAACTGCAGTTTAGGTTTTTCCCAGGAGAAGGCTACTCCATTTCTAACCTAGCAGACCTCAATGAGATTACTGAAAAGTGTGGTATGTGTTGCCTAAACTTAATAAGGTCCTCTCCACATAAAACACATTTCAGCTCTGCTGCCTTCATCAGCCTTCCTAATCACAAATTACAGAAAATAATAAAAAATGCTGTCCTACACAAATGTTCTCAAAATTTGGCCAAAGGGTATTTTGCAGTCCAAGTGCCAAGCATCTGATTAATGTTTTAGTGCAACCTTTGTATTAGCCCACAAAGAAAAGTATTCTGCCAGTGACAAGAATATAATTATTAGTACAGTATTTCAGTTACAATTAAAAATGGCAGAAATCCAACAACTCAGTAAATTGTTTATTAAACACAGTAAAAGCCATTATTCTCTATATAAACTTCATAAGGCTGAAGACACTTAATTTTTTCATCTGTAAATCAGTATCTTCTCAATCGGTCAATGTTGATAATTATGATGAAATGCTGAGACTTTCCAAAATGTTGCTTGCTATCACATATGAAGCCCTCACAGTCATCCACACTATGAAATTAACTGCATCTTGAGAAAATCTATTACTTGTTCAAAACCAGAAAGCAGTGAAAATACTAGCTACTACAATAACCTATTATGCAATCTTCAACTGATCCTATATATTAAGGTCTATCATAATCTTTAACAAGTTTGCGGGGGAGGTAATGAATGACACGGTAAATTTGGTTTTGAAATCAATGAACTTTTAAGAAGCCTGTTTCCATTTTAGCTCTGCAGCAACAAACAATATTTTCATTTGTAAACATACTGTTTCATAATCAAACATTTTGTGCTTTTCAGGGTTGTCTGAAATAAAATCAACTGAACTCTAATAACTTACTTTAAAATAAAGCAGTACTTTTTCAACATAAATCTTTCAATACTTTCTGCATTGCTCTACAAATCTAACATATAAGGAAAGATTCTAGGGAAAATTTAATCTAGTCTCCAAATATAACTTTAAACATGAGGTCATCTAAACATCTGTCTCCAATACATCCCTAGGGATTTAAATCAAAAGTCTGCAAACATGTTCAATCATTTCGAAAATAAATAAGAGAACAAATTTAGTCTTGATTATGATTATCATGCTTTTTAAAAGGAAACATTTATTCTAATAAGAAAAGTCTGAACTAATTTAAACTTTATGGACATTAACTTAGAAGAGTTTCATACTCCAAAGACATTTCCTTCCATTTAGTCTAGTCTCTAATAACATCCATTGGTTTATACATATGCAGAAAGCCCACATGCTTTCTTCCTCCCTTTTAGAAATATCTAATCAATAAACTGTATTTCTTATCATATTAAAAAGTGTAATTTTGCAGAAGAGAAACGTTCGCTAAAAATCAGCAGAAAAGATTGATTTGTTTCCTTCTTGTCATGTGGGATAGTCATCATCATACTTCACAATAAGGAAGAACATGCCAATCGAAGTACTTATTCATCTTGGTACTTATTTTCTTCACTGTTAAGAAAAAAAAAAGCACAATAACATTGTTTTAAGCAAGGACTGTCTCAATTACCATTACCACTGTCTCTGCATTACAGTCTTGCTATGTAAAATTGTTACTAGGAGGTAGCCAAAAATCATGAGGACAATCTTTAAAGTTTGTTCGAATTTTAGGTTCTTAAAGCATCTACAATTCATCATTTCAAGCTTTAATGCCACAAGACTGAGGATAAATTCAGGTTTTAGTCAAACTTTCAGGTTTTGCAACTAAATCACATAGCTCCTTAAGCTGGAAGAGACATTGAATATCGTAGAATCCATAATAGTTATCTTTGGTTTCTGTATCTATGCTTATGGCAGTTAGAACCATTTTCTTTTTATCAATCCCTTCATGTTTTACCAGGTTCAGTATGCTGTCTGCAGCCAGCTGAAAAAACAAAGTTGAGCGATACTTACCTACACATTCAAAATATATACTAATTTTGAAAACCAACCCTCTAACTAAATATTAAGAAACAAGTGTTGGTAATAGAAAAATAAGTAAAACTTAACCCTATCGCAGAACCACTTAGAACTGGCTCTAAGAGGGAAATAAATAGTGCAAAGAATTTTCTTAAACTGAAAGTTCTACTAAGGCTCTCCTTTGCTTTTGGGAGTGATGCTGTTTGGGGACACGAGCCACACATCTGCACACTTCGGTATAATGAAAAACAGCAAAAAGCCCAGGAAACTAGGATAACACCCTGAATTGGGAAATGATCTATTGACTAAAGACTGAAAGATGGCCCATAAACTCTGTTTCCTGACAGAAATTGACAGATTGAAAATGATTCAGAGGAAAAACAAAAGCAGCTCTTAACAGTGTAGTTCAGTGACAGAAAAGCAGACCTATTGTAACTAACGGAGATGCAGGAAAAGGAAATCCATATTTGGACACAGGCCTTCACCAGAACAGGACAACAGATACACACCATGTTTGAGAAACACTCGTGAACACTGAGTGACCACATCTCTGATTGGACTAGAAGGCCTGTGGACATCTTGTGAACACTTTAACCCTCAGTTGATTGGTTTGAGACTGACCTTAGGGAACCTATGGCTAGAGTTATAGGTATCTAACAGGAATAAACATTTGGAAAATGTAAACCATTTTATAGTATAAAAAATAATGCTGTATCACCAAAAGGATTAAGTGGATGGATTGGATTCTGCACCAGNTCCCCTCAGAGGGGAAAAAATTTAATCACATATTTTCAGCTGCAGTTGAAGCAGAACAAATTTAACGCCTTTGTAATCAGGATTCAGATACTTAAAAATACTTAGAGGCATCCCTATAATCATTCATTGTAATATTGATTTTCAAAACTTCCATGTTCTAGAAGCCACATCACTATCTGAAAAGGGAGGTTTTGTCTTACTTGTCTTAAGTCCTTTTAGCTCTTTTCATTCATACCAATGCTAATCATAATACTTAGGCCAGCCTGTATACTTTAGATTAATATATCCATTTTTCAGAGAGAATTTCAGGGTCAGTCTTGTAACTGATGAGATCTTCCAGTCTAAGGGGTATGATTTTGAGTGGCTTCCCACCCAGCTAGCTTGAAATAGAAAAGTGGTAAGCATAAAGGAAGAAAGTTTACAAATATAAGAAGGACGTCCAAGGTATGTCACAGAAACTGAGCTACAGTTAAAGAAAATTTGTAGTATCATCACCTAGCAGGCAAAAATGCCAGATCCTATGCACAGGAATGACCAGAATCAGTTTTCATTTTCCCTTCTAGAATACTGCCACAGAAACACACATATTGCTATCAAAAGGCATGCTTTGTTGTTACATATTAGAAGTTTATTTTTACCACATAATAAGCTTATGTGTTAGGACAATTTAACTTGGATTTGAATATGAACATCGGTCACTAACAACAATTGATGAAACAACAAACATAGTAATGAAAAATTGTTCTTTATGCCAATATAATTTTAGCTTAGAGAGGTTGTAACAGCTTCAGAACTGCCTCTGCAGGCAAAGCACTCTTTGCCTATAAACTTTACAACAGGCACATTCCAGTCTTAATTATTTTCACTATCTATTTGCTTTTACATGTATAATACATACTATTTTACAATATTTTTGAATTTAAAAACCTGACAACCAAATTTTATAATAAGTTTTTTAGAAGTATACAACTTTAGACTTTTATGCTTTGCTGTAGGTCTTGTTTCTGCAAATACTTGAAGGAAGTTAACACAGGCATACAGAAACGTGTAACATAGCAGTCTTCGGTTATAGATGGGCATTTGAGAGCTTGATGAGATTTCTGCAATATCGCACAAAATCTATGGTGAAATTAAAATAATCAAGACTGCAATTCCTCACAGTGGAAATCAGTAGCTATTTGCATATTGAATATACTGGGACAGAAATTTATCTCAAGGTTTTTGACATATATGTGGTATCTTAGCTTTACGACTGTCTGATGACCTTTACCAGTGATATGTGACTTGCAATTCTTGTGGTTGATTCAACAGAATCAAATTCAGTGCCATTGGTTTTGCAGTACACATGTGAAATTAGCATTTATAGATCATTATTTGTTTGAATCTTTAAGTTTTTATTTAACACGTTTAAAATTACATATGCTAATCTTATCTGCAACAGCTTGAACACAAATTTTTAGCCATCTGGCACCCACAGGAAGTAGCACAGTTGGCATATTATTATAGTACTGCACTGCCATCTTGTGGGGAGTAGAACGAATTAATGTTAATTACTCGGTTTTCTGGGTTTGAGGTTGGTCATTTTGACAGGGTTTGGGTATTTTGGGGGCGTTGGAGAGGAAGGGTGGGTTGGGGTTTTTATGAGAAAAAAAATTGTGACACTAAAAACAATAGAAAATTTATAACCTTTCTTAAAACCCTCAGGCTCACCATATATACAAAACTGAAGGATAAGCATCTTATTGGACACCCACAGAGGATTCTGTGCACAAGAAATATTGTCCCCATTGGCTAACATGCCAGACTAAATGAAGCTGAGCCAACTACTCACTTTCCCCAGTGTTTCTCTCGGAACAAAGACATTGTGGGACTGATGAGGTTGTTGGAGGATTTTCAAACCAAGAGAGAGTACTAGAGCAAGGCAACACTAGCTTAGTCTGAAATTTAACTCTTAAGTTCAATAAGTAGTTTGTTATGAGCAATTTCCTAGTCCACAGCCCAAATTCTTCTTCTCAAGTTCCTAGTTTCTACAGAGAGTACTAAGCCTACAAGAGCTGTCATGACATGTTAGAAGTTATGAAAATTCTTAGTTTGTTTCTGTCACTTTGACAGAACCATGTAAAAATTAGTTCATATCTTAACCACCACATAAAAGCTATTACATTTAAAAAAACAACATAGCTTGAAACACGTTTGAGAGTTCCAAATGAGTGTTCATAATTTATTAGTACACTGCAATGACTTAATCTAACAACATCAGCTTACCCTAAACACTCCCTGGACACAGCCAGAGAGTTGTGCTCAAGGGTTCTGTATCTAGGTGAAGGCCAGTGATGAGTGGTGTCCCTCAGTGCTCTGTCTCAGGACCAGTGCCCTTCAATGACATAGACAGTGAAATTAAGTGCACCGTCAGCAAGTTTGCAGATGACATGAAGCTGAACAGTGCAGTTGACATAACAGAGGGATCCCATCCAGAGAAACCTGGACAAACTTGAGAAGTGGGCCCACAAGAACCTCATGAAGTTCAGGAAGTCCAAGTGCAAGGTGCTGCACCTCAGTCAGGGCAATCCCAGACATGAGTACAGAGACAAGAATTCATTGAAAACAGCCTTGCAGAGAAGGACTTGGGGATTCTCGTGGATGAAAAGCTGGACATGAGCCAGTAATGTGCACTTGCAGTTCAGAAGGCTAACCATATCCTGGGCTTCATTAAAAGAAGCATGGCCAGCAGATAGAAGGAAGTGATTCTGTCCCTCTGCTCTTGTGAGACCTCACCCAGGGTACTGCAATCCAGTTCTGGGGTCCTCAGCACAAAAAAGACATGGACCTGTTAGAGCAGGCCCAGAGAAGGACTGTGAAGATTATAATGAG
This sequence comes from Calyptomena viridis, assembly GCA_013390005.1. Lineage (NCBI taxonomy): Eukaryota > Metazoa > Chordata > Aves > Passeriformes > Eurylaimidae > Calyptomena > Calyptomena viridis. The sequence goes on from WEIV01020306.1 coordinate 47,649, forward strand.
CTGGAGCACCTCCTCTATAAAGACAGCCTAAGAGAGTTGGGGTTGTTGAGTGTGGAGAAGAAAAGACTCTGGGGAGACCTTATTGTGGCCTTCCAGTACCTTAAGGGGGCTCATGAAAAAGAGGGAGAGGGACTTTTTATATGGACAGATAGTGACAGGGGCAATGGCTTTACATTGAAAAAGGGAAGCTTTAGATTAAATGTTATAAAGAAATTCTTTACTCAGAGGGTGGAAAAGTGCTGGAACATGTTGCCCAGAGAGGCTGTGGGTGCCCCATCCCTGAAAGTGTTCAAGGCCAGGCTGGATGGGGCCCTGAGCAACTTGATCTGGTGAGTGGCATCCCTGTCCATGCGCAGTGGTCTTGGAACTAAATGATCTTTAAGGTTCCCTCCAAACCCAAACTATTCTATGATTCCCTGATTCTACATAGAAATTTTCATTTGTTCCCTTTAAACTAAAATTATATAGCAAGGATATTCTTTCTCCAAATTACTCAACTGTCTGAAAATTTAGAGGAATTTTGCTAGCTTCCAGCTTGGTGTATTCAGAACAGTGTAAGCTCATGAGGATTTCATTAGCTTCCACTGAAATTAAACAAGATTTTCTGAGGCAACCCAACAACATTTAATTAAGTTAGAAGTACATGAAGCAAACAATCCAATGTGTCTTTCAGATTCAAGGGTGTACTTTTAGTATTATCAGCTGGGAGAAAAGAGAAGGCTCAGAGATTGAAAAACATTACAGAATTAAAGTTTGAAATGCCATAGTAGGTGGGGAAATACTCTTTTCCACTGTGGAATGGTTCACAAGGTAACTTCAGCTGGTTCATTACATGGCATTCTGCATACCTTCACCTAGCTGGTCACTGCATTGATCTGCAGCATGGAGCTATATTCTTCTGGGATGAAAAATATCACGTTTTAAGTGCTGCGTAGACCAAAGCCAGCAATTTGATCATACTGACTTCAAAACTAACATCAGTTTCTCTGAGCTTCCCTGGTGCATGTTCCTTATTCCCTGAGACCCACCGAGGTCAAAGTGTCCTGAACACTGTATTCTCTTCTTTTAACTGTGTAACAATGAAAGCAACAGGGGTTGCATAGACCCTACAAAGGTATTTCACATTTTCTTTTCAGCATGTTTCATGGAACACAGCATGGGTAGATGGATGTCTGACCAGAAACAGATAGAAATCTTTCCAAGTGTTAACTTCCCAACTGTTCTGTGTCTTTCTGATTTCTACAAGCACTTAGTGCCATGGTAGATTAAGGGTTGGTGTTGGACTATAAATTGGACCAGTTGATCTCAAAGGTCTTTTCCAACCTTGGTAATTCTATGATTCATACTAGAGAAGGTTCAGGATATCTGATATCTCAGCTTACACACACTTAACCTTCTTTTTGTCTTCTATTCACCTAAAATTCTCCTTACCATACAAGCAACTTCCCTCCAAACCTTCAAGTCCAACACTAGGTAAGCACACTATTAATTTCTCAGACTAGCAGAGAAATTTTGGCTTCACTGGTTGCAGCAAGTGCATTCCCTTGGAGTACTTTAGTTCTGTCTCCGTTTAGAGGACAGGATATGGTCTAATATGAAGCTATGAGACTAAATACAGAGATAGAAAGTTTACTGTAAATTTATATTAATTCAAAACTTATATCTTCATATGAATAATGAATTAGGAATGAGTAGAAATGAATTAGACAAATGGCACACAAGAGAAAACCAAGCAGCCAACAACCACAACAAAATAGTAACTTCTCGTCGGTGATTTCAGCTCTTTGTGCAGTGGGGGGCACTGGGGCAGCAGCAGGACTAACACCTTGCGATGGCCAGATGGGGCACTGCAAACAGCAGTGGGGTCCTGGGAGGTCCTGAGGGGAAGAGGGTCCCGGGGAAGGGCTTTGTGAGGGGGTCTTGAGGGATTGATGGGCCCCTGGGGGGTGGGTACTGGGCTCCTGAGGAGTGCTGGAATCCCTGGGGAGGGTTACTGATGGTAGGCAGGGGGGTCCTGGGGGCTGAGGGATTCCCAGAGTGAGCAGAAGGGGTGTCGAGGGGTCCCAGGAGGTGGATACTGGGTCTCCCAGGGAGTGATGGAGGGTCCCAGGGAAGGTAACCAGCTGTGGAAGGTGTCCCAGGTATGGACAGGAACCCTGGGGATGGAACAGAGGGATAAGGGAGTGAGGGTATAGCAAACCAGGGAAATCAAGGAGGAGTGGTCAGGTCATTGCTGCTGCGGTGATGCCCACCACTGGGGGTGGCCCCGGTGGCTGGTTCTGCAGACAGTTATTGAAGGCTATTGGAGGTCCCAGCAGAAAAGGGTGGCAGTGGCAATAAGCACAGCAGCACAAGGTCCCGGCCTCAACTCCACGCGGTCCCAAGAGCAGGAGGGAAAGATGATTTATGCCTTTTATACTGTTTGGCCCCACCCCAGGGTCCCCTGGCGTCTGCCCTGGCGTGACTGGTTTGTTCCATTTCTTCTCCTGCCTCCTGAATTGTAGGTTATACATCCATTGGCCATGGCCATTGCACTCACAGCAGGGCAGGCAGCCAACAGAGCTGGGGGTCCCATCCGGGATGGCCATCTGTGGGGCAGGCACCATCGTGCCCCCCCATCACCGGATGGGAGCCAGGATCAGCAAAGACGGGGGCAGGGGAGGCAGAGAGCCGGTGACCCACATCCCGGCAGTGGCAGCACACTACAGTGGTGGCGGCCACAGGGCTGCTGTGGGGCACAGGGGGCTGTGGGGAAGCTGTGGCAGCCGCAAGGCTCCGCCTCCATGAGCCTCCAGTCCCTCCCCCTATATTCTCTTCGGTAAAAAGAAAAGTTTTGAGATGCATGGTAAAACCATGACAAAATCGCAGAATGTTTCCTTGAAACTAATACTATTTGATTGCTTTCCATCCTTAGCTTTTTAATCTAAAGTCTTTGTCAACATTCAAAACACCAAATCAAGGCAGTGGAAGACATCGAGCACATATTGTGGCCTCAGATAATATTTCAGACTTAAGAGAGTTCAGATAAAGGAAGGTGCAAGCACTTTAAAATATTATGGTTTCAAGTCAAGATAGTTACTAGTACTTAGCTAGTAAATTACCTCTGAGCATTAACTGATTATTTTAATAACATGGGAATGCAAATTACATGGCTTAAAAGCAAGAAAAAAGCACTCAAGAAAACACAGAACACTCCTCCTAACTTTAATTCCCAGAAAACTGTCATAAAGATAATAAAAACAAATGAGTTAAACATGGTGGGATGGGGTGGGGGGAAGAACTAGACTATTTTCCTGCTGTTTCCTTCCTGTACATCTATCACACTCCCTCTCCCATTCATAGGGACCAAATAACCCAAGGTATTTCACAGAGTTTGCTGGCTAACATACCTTGTAATGATGTTTGTCTGCCTAATGCTTCTAGTGATATGAAGACCAAACACTGTTTTTAATGCTGTATTTGCATTTGACAGTCTTACTTTGACAAGTAGCTTTCCTGCTTAGAGATCTGGTTCAAAGGGGTTGCTGCTATCCAGGTTAATCAACTTTGTCTACTCCTGAAATAAAATACCTCTCAAAAGAAAAGATTTGGACTTTCAAAGGAGCTTAAAAGAATTAGACTCTCAAATCCTATTAGGTTTCAATGCAACTGGAAACCTAACTTTAAAAAAAAAAAAAAAATTGAAGCCAAGTGGTCCAGCCAGGTAGAAACCCTGCCCTTTCACGAAAATATGAAGAATGAGGGAAAAAAGAGACCAGCCTCAATTACTTTTATGAAGTAATTGTTTTATTTTAAAGCTCATTTTATTCTAACTTTTCCATATTCATTTTGCAGTAAGAGAGCCAATGGTTCATGTTCATTTATTAAATGGAATTAGTCAAAGAAACACACTGAATTACAGCAGCAAAGTACTTGAAGATCAATTAAATATTAAAGATTGGAAAAACATGTCATCTCTATTTATCACCTACTATATAGATTAAATAAATTCTTGAAAATTTTAACTTCAAAATTTAAAATGTTTATAATGTTATCTGCACACATATGGAAGAGAGGTGATCATAAAACTAAATATAAGTTAAATTTTGTTTGTTACCTGTGGTTTTAGCTAATTGTCTCCATCTGCAGTCTTTGGTTATTAAAAAACAAGAACACACCTATACCAAGTAGCAACATACTAAAACCTTCAGCTACTTGCCTTCAATGTCCCAAGGGTATCTGTGCAATTATTTGTGGCATTTGCACTTCATCATTTAAATTGACTCAACAATCTGTTACAAGGATGTCTTGACAAATTGACCTGGGTATCACCTAACATATTTTGCACTATTCAGTTCCTCTTCATGAGGAAACAAATATCTATCAACTTTTTATGCAACACTATTGTTTTAATTTCTGCCTTTTCCATACAGGTAGACAAAACAATGATTTTTTTCTTGATCCTTGTGCATTAGAGAAACTACTCTTGCGATTTGAACCCTGCATTGACTGAACTTCTCAAATAACCTTTTGAAAAATTGCTATGATCTAAGCAAATCAGAGATTCCTAAGTTGTATTTTCCACAGTGATTCTTGCAGTTTAGATAGCTTATTTTCTGTTTAATTTTTTACTATAAATTCCACACATGCCTTAGCTTACTAATTAACCAGTAGAGAAAAGGGGTATGCCTACAGTTCACTGTACTAGAAAGGCCTGAATTTACTAACAAAGTGTCCCAATTACATTTCAATGAAAGTCCTGTTCCTCACTCAGGCAAGCAAGCAAAACCAAGTATTTTCAATTATGCTTTTAACCTTCACTCAGGAATCTGAAAGATGTGAGCAAACAATGCCAGCAGAAAGAACATAAGCCAAGACCAAGTGAGATTTTGTTCATATTTAAGATGTAGTCCACCTTCAGGAAGCAGAGCTTTCCATTTCACATGAAGTCAGATTACAAGCCACACGAAAGCAGATGCACCACGCCTTGCTGCAGACAAAGTATGCATGAGACTGTCATGCTTGAGTTTTACAGTTCAATTACAGCAGAGAGACATTAAATTTTATCTTTAACTTAGAAATGCCTTTGACAGCCAACAGTATGTTTAAATATTTTCCTTTAAAACACTGAATAGTTCCTTTCTCCTTCCTTCGGCATGCCAGTATCTTCCACTTTATCAGTCTTGTAGACTAGGGGTCATGCCTGATTTCTTTCTTTCCTCTTCCACTGTCTTTATCAAGTCCATTAACAAGTCCTGTCATCTTCCATAAAGTGTCAAAAAATCCCCTTCTTCCTGTTCTGACAGTTTAGGCTTATCTCTAATAATTTTCCACTTGACCTAGCAGAATTACTTCTTATCAGATCCTTTCAAATCAGACATGCAGATGCTATATAATCTCTCATTTTACTTAGGCAGACAACTATTTCTGACCCTTCAATTACACATATTGAGCTGTGTCATTCATTCCCAAACACCTCACTACATTGTTTTGACAGATTCCACTTCACAGTATCTTTCTTAGAAACAGCTTCATACATTCCTTGTGCTTAACTACCTATTTTTTTTTGTTTGTTTGTTTGTTTTTAGTTTCCTTCTAAATACCAGGCTGTGGTACAGACAGCACAGGTACCATAGGATGTCATAGGAAATATGACAAAGCACCACAAGAGTACTATGTCCTTCTGCAGTAGCAGCCAAAAGCAGTATACGGTGGTCAGTGATATTAGGAAACTAAGGTCAAGCAACCAAATCCCTCACTAGGATGAAATGCTAATAACACTATCAACAACTCATGCCCTCCATCCCTTTTTTTCTGCTTCCACCTTTTTTTTGTTAGATCCACACTTGCCTGAGAAATGTAACCTTTGGACTGAAGACCTCAAAGCTACAGCCTGCCTCTTCTACTCTATAAATTAGTGGGAAAACACCATTGAGTTTTTAAGCATCTGTCAAGAAACTTTTCAAGTTTGACCCTTTTCCTCTAACACCTTAAAACTCCCACTTCTAGCCATATATCTAACAATCCTGCTAGTAAAATTTGTGTTGTTCAGACTTAGAAAACAGTCGTCACTGGTTTATTTCAAAACCAATGAACAAAAATTTCTGTACAGATTTAAGGCTAGCAACGGAGCTAAGGAAGCAGCCTGTCTGACAGCAGATTAAGCAAAAGGATACAAGCATCTTTAGCATTTTGCCTCTGAACTAGGTACAACAGGCTTCTCACATTATACTTCAAAAAGGGCAGTAAGTACAGATCAGTTGTCTCCTTGAATTGAGAATTCTCTCACTTTAACATTTATGCCTACCAGATCAGCAAATATTTTTCATGCTTTTTCTACACTGCCCTCAAACACACTCTTTTTCCAATTCTAGTTTTTCTGTAAAACTTTGCATTTATCTAAATAAGAATTTTCTTTCTGGTAAGTTAANGCTAACAATCCCGCTAGTAAAATTTGAGAATGAGAATTTTCTTTCTGGTAAGTTAAACAGTCTGTTTTACAAAGAGAGCCTGCCAGAGGATGGTAAGATCCTACGTTAGATCAATCTGAATCACTAAGGCACAGGCCCACTGCTTATGGGCAGATAAACCAGTCATCTTGCAAAACACATTTGGTGGCAAAACACCTCAGTGTCCTGTCAGGTATGAAGGACCTTGAACAGGCTAGGACAGATTAAACGTTTCCTTTCTCTCCTAAAGGAGGGGTGTGGTGCTGCAAAGCAGAATCTAAAAAAGTTTTAGGATTTCCAAGGCTGCAGGAGAGCTGTATAAATTGTCATACTATACACTTGAAGGGCCAGGACAGAAGACTTCTCCACTTCTGCTATGACATTTCTCTCTGTTAAAGCAGAAGGCTGAAAACAAAGGGCATACAGAGCCACTAGCATGAAAAAAAAAGTGCTCAAATATGTTTTGGTGGCAGGAATGCACAGAAGTGGATTTAGGGATACCAGGAGAATTAGAGGGAATGGAAAACTAGCCCACATGTAGTGTCACAGCCATACAGGATTCACGCACAGAAGAATTTTCTTTGCAGACATTACACTGAAGTTTTACCTAAGACACAGCAACGCTACCACATAGCTTTCCTCTTTCATGTCAAACATGACAAACAGCATTTAGACTTCAAGAGACACTAAAGAACACTTAAAAACACACTAGACAGCTGAAATGATAACAAGATTCACACATGTATATTTAAAGAGCAGGCTATTGTGTAAAAATCCCCTACACCCTGGGCTGACTTCAATATTTCGGTTTTCTTTCAATAAATCTGAAGAAATTAACCAGCAATGCTTTTATTGCTAAACAGATGTGTACGGTTTTGACATTTACAATATGCAGGACAAATAGAGTGATGAATGAGTAACCTCGACATTCCTAAAAGTATTAAAAAAAAAACCACAAAAACACATTCCCACTGAAGTCCTGCATCGCTTCCTCTATAACGCAGCGACGGAGAGTGTCAAGGGAAAGGCGTCTGAGGGAGGGGAGTCACATTTTCGGTCCCGCATCCAGGCACCGCAGGCAGATCCCCGCTGTGGACTCCGCGGAGCGAGGCTCAAGCCGTGCGGGCCGGCTGCTGNAGGCCCGCCTGCCACTCTTATCGCCCGCGGGGCCCAGGGCGTGTGTAGGGCAGATACACCGCGGAGTGGGGAAGCGCCCCTTCACCCCCCTCGCCCCCCCGCGGGGTTGAGCACCGCTACAGAAGTTGCCTCCGGGACCCCCGGGAACCCCGCACCGTGGGTCGCCTCCGGGGCCCGCCTGCGCCTCCT
>WEIV01020306.1:57556-88547 GCA_013390005.1 Calyptomena viridis
CTCCTCCGCCCCCGGGGCCGGGCCGCCGCCGGGCCCTCGCTGCACTGACCGGCTGCGTGTGCCGGGGCAGCCCCTTGGCTGGGTTAGTGTTACCTCCCTGGAGCCGTCGGCTCGCCCGACCTACCGCCTGCTCCGCAGCTGGAGATACGGGGGACCAAGTTCCCCGTGCGGAGATGCGCGATTTGGAGTCCCAGAGACTCAGCAGGGAGGGAAGGGGCGGACGGGCTGCCGCCTCCCGGGAGATGGACAGCGCTGGGAAGGGGCTTGGACAGTCTGAGGTGAAACCCGTCCTGAACAAATTCAGGAGGTCGGTGCTGGATCTTTAGTGTCAGATGAGAACAAAGTGTGGAGGGTACTCAGCATTTTAGTGGTACATTTTAAAAAAGGAAAGCAAAGCCGCACCAGAAAACTCGCCAAAATAAAGTTTGTTTGTTTCATTGTTAAATACTTATGACGTTAAAAAAGCTGCTTGGGAAGTACCAGTGAATTGTATACTTCCACTCCTATTGTAATTAAGTTTCCTACTACTCAGAATTCTTGGTGGTGTGAAGTTCTGTGTCGTTTGAGGAAAAAGGCCGTGGTTTCTCTCAGTGTGAACAGCTTGTGAGAGAAACATTCAGAAAGTATACTCAAAGGCCTGTTCTACCTGAAACAGTACACTCTCCGATGCTTGTCCGTGGAACAGCTGCAACTGGGTCTAGGTACAATTTCAGGAGGTTCAGGTGGTTGGAGCTGGGTTGCTGTAGGAGTTTGCTTAGCCCGAGTTTGGGAATTCAGGCTGCCCTGCAGTGCCATAGTGTCTTTTTTGAATATTCCAGTAAGTGCTATCTACTGTTAGAACAGTCTTAAATTACAGTGCTTTAATTGTGGAAGAAAAATCAGTTAATCACGGCAATGGGCTTCTGGCTCAGCAGATCTCAGAGCTGCAAATTCTGCAGGTTCTAGGACCTGTGGGTCTTAGTGAAATGTAGTGACATGCTTGCCTTGTTCTTTTATCTGTCCTTGAGCATCTGTACTTGACTAGTTTTGCTGTGGGAATGTACAGCCTTGGTTTAACTTGAAACCACCCTTTTTTGGATTATTTGTTTATTTAAATATATTATGGCACTAACTTAAGCATCTTGTGAGGTTTAACAAGAGTTAAAACTATGTCATACTGTTTAAACATGCTGTGTTGTGCTAGTTCTGTATTTGTTTCATTTTGCTATTTAGTGTGCAAAATGTCATTCAGGACAAGGTCCTTCAGCTGTATGAGATGTGTGAGACAGAGCTGTATACACCAGTGAGGTACCGTCAGTGGGACTGCTACGAGCTCTTCTGCCTTGTCACTGGTACAGGGATTGGCACTGATTTCAGGCTCTTGAACGTGATAAACTTGTATTGCCTGTCGAGCTAAGGAGAAGTTACTGCAGTTTTGGTCACAGTATGAAAAATGAAGAGAGGGTAGGTAAAATTATGTACAGGATTTGAGAACATAGGGACAGCTGCTGCTACTAGTTTTTATAGTTGTTACAGGTTTTCTTATGGGAAAACTGGAAGTTCTTTAGAGAATGATGCCCATTACAGTTTGTAATGGGAACTACTCTGTCTAATAGTGGGTAACAGATGTAAAAAATCTGTTCACCAGTTCTCACGTAGCTAGTTAGACTTCTTGCCTTTTTTTTAATTAGTTTTTTCTTTTGTTTCTGGATTTACTTAATGTCTGTATTTATTATTAGTTTACCTGTTTTGGAAATTTATATCTCTGCTTGTTAAAAGTCATTCTAGATGATGCTAAGTTAGAAATGCATTATTATGGTGTTAAACTCTACAGGGCTCAGACAGACCCAGTACACTGGTAAGAAACAAAACAACTGTTGGGCTTAGTATTTCTCTTGAAGCAAGACAAACCCAACACATTGTAATACTGGCACAAATAGGAGCACAGTGCTGATGTCCCATGCCTCACATCTAGTTTTTTCCTCACATCTAGTTTTTTAGTTTCCGAAGGTGTGTAGGCTAGTAAAAAAGTGAGGAAGTCTTTAGAGCTTGCTGGAAGGGGTTAGAGGGGGAGAGAAAATATGGATTTGGTAGTTCTCAGTAAAAAGGATCAATAAATTATTCACTAGAATTTAAAGCAAGAAGGTACACGTAAGCTGCCTATAGATCACAGTTTTGTGTAAGGGTGGACTTGAGCGAGATCCTAACAGATCTTTTTGCTACCTCCTTTTTAGCCTGCCAGACACAGAGCGGGGTAGATGTTGCATGTTAATGACAGCATGCTGATAGAGGAGTGTTTGTAAACTGTGAATTGCTGATCTGATTTGATGCTCACTTTAGTGCAGATCTCCCAAATCTGTGCAGAAGCTTCTTGTCACTTTTACATCTGTTGTGCTATATGAGCAGTAGAAATTTTGAAACTTATCATTAAAACAAGCAAACAAACAACCCTTCTGGGCAGCTGTCTGTTGACAGATTTAACTACAGGTTAATGTTGCAACTGACAGATGTTCCTGAAAGTATGATTGCTGCCTTTTGCTTTCAAAGGAAAATGGTTTTACGGGGTACAAGAAACAGTATTGAACCTTTGTTTGCAGAACAGATACAACTATGGAAAGAACCAGTGCAAATGCTCACTTGTTAAGATGAATCACTGCTGCTTTCAGCCACCATTTTTTTTAAGTGATAGGATAGTTGGCATGCTTCCTGCTAGCTTCCTGAACCATGCTACAGAAACCATATTTCTCTTTTCCATGCTGATTCATTATGTGGACTTTTGTCTTTTATGGACAGGTTAAAATGCAAACTGACAGTTTCTGCAGAGTAATAGCCTTTGGTATATTAAAAAATGTTATGTATTAGAGTTTTGAGAATAGTTTAGATGTGTATTGGGTTTATGTGGCAAGGTTTTTTAGCAGGGAAACTACAGTGGAGGCTTCTGTGAGAAGCTTCCCTCATGTCCGACAGAGCCAATGCCAGCCAGCTCCAAGACACATCCACTGCTGGCCAAGGCCCTGTGTATTGGCAGTGGCCATAGCACCTCTGGGTTAACAGAGTTGAGAAGCGGGAGGGGGGAATTGGCACTTTGCAACTGGAATTTGCAACTAGAGAGAGGAGTTAGAATGTGTGAGAGAAACAACTGCAGACACCAAGGTCAGTGAAAAAGGAGGGGCAGGAGGTGCTCCGGCCATCGGAGCAGAGTTACCCCTGCAGCCCATGGTGAAGACTGTGGTGGAGCAGCTGTGCCCCTGCAGCCCATGGACATCCACAGTGGAACAGATACTGCATGCAGCCCATGTAGGACCCCACACTGGAGCAGGTGGATGTGCCCAAAGGAGTCTCTGACCCCGTGGGAAGCCTGTGCTGTACCAGGCTCCTGGCAGGTCCTGTGGTCCCATGGAGAGGAGCCCATGCTGGAGCAGGTTTGCAGTCAGGACTTGTGCGTCTGTGGGGGACCCACACTGGAGCAGTCTGTACCTGAGGGACTGAACCACGTGGAAGGGACTTATGCTGGAGCAGTTGTTGAGGAACTGTAGCCCATGGGAGGGAATCATGCTGAAGTTCATGGAGAACCCCATTCTGGAACAGGCAAAGTGTGTGAGGAGTCTTGCCCATGTGGAGGAAGGAAGGAGCAGCAGAAACGTGTGATGAACTGATGATAAACCCTGTTCCCATTCCCCTGCTCTACTGGGGGTGAGGAGGTGGAGAAAATCAGGNTAGCTATTGGCAATGGCCATAGCACCTCTGGGTTAACAGAGTTGAGAAGCGGGAGGGGGGAATTGGCACTTTGCAACTGGAATTTGCAACTAGAGAGAGGAGTTAGAATGTGTGAGAGAAACAACTGCAGACACCAAGGTCAGTGAAAAAGGAGGGGCAGGAGGTGCTCCAGCCATCGGAGCAGAGTTACCCCTGCAGCCCATGGTGAAGACTGCGGTGGAGCAGCTGTGCCCCTGCAGCCCATGGACATCCACAGTGGAACAGATACTGCACACAGCCCATGTAGGACCCCACACTGGAGCAGGTGGATGTGCCCAAAGGAGTCTCTGACCCCGTGGGAAGCCTGTGCTGTACCAGGCTCCTGGCAGGTCCTGTGGTCCCATGGAGAGGAGCCCATGCTGGAGCAGGTTTGCAGTCAGGACTTGTGCGTCTGTGGGGGACCCACACTGGAGCAGTCTGTACCTGAGGGACTGAACCACGTGGAAGGGACTTATGCTGGAGCAGTTGTTGAGGAACTGTAGCCCATGGGAGGGAATCATGCTGAAGTTCATGGAGGACCCCATTCTGGAACAGGCAAAGAGTGTGAGGAGTCTTGCCCATGTGGAGGAAGGAAGGAGCAGCAGAAACGTGTGATGAACTGATGATAAACCCTGTTCCCATTCCCCTGCTCTACTGGGGGTGAGGAGGTGGAGAAAATCAGGAGTAAAATTAAGCTTAAGAAAACGTGGGGGTTGAGGGGAAGTTGTTTTAAAATTTGATTTTATTTCTCATTACCCCTCTCTGATTTGACTGACAATCAATTAAACTAATTTCCACTAGTCAAATCTGTTTTGCTCATGACGATAATTGGTGAGTGATCTCTTCGTGTTTTTATCTCAACGTGTGAGCATTTTGTTAAATTTTTCTCTGTCCAGCTGAGGAGGGGCGTGATAGAGTGCCTTTAGTGGGTGCTTGGATTCCAACCAGGGTCAGCCCACCACATCATCAGATATTGCTGGCATTGATCTTTGGTATTCATAGTATCAATGAATCAAACCATATTTTTTTAAATGTTCACACATGTAAGTTACACTTCTCTAAAATAAATTAAATTTCTTGGAACTCTTTTTGTGTGAAGTGTGAAACAGCCACTGGTGATCTGTCCCAAGTACAAATAACAGACATGATAATTTAAATTTAATGCCAGTGAATAGCTATTATGATCCAGTATCTGTTGTTTATGAGTTTACTCTATTTTACTGAACATCTATGTATGAAAACAGCTTATTGTATTTACTGTGCACTGTTACACTTGGCTTAGCCTTGTCAAAGATACTGTTATATTTATTTCATGCTTTTCAGAGGAATTAAAACTCAGTGGTTCAGTTCATTATTTTGAAAGCTTTTTGTTTTGAAAGTTAGAGTTGTGGCACCTGTGGCCTATGGTCAACTTTATTTTGGCCACCAAAATACATGTACAGCTTATTTTCTTCCTTTTTTTTGTTTACCTGTGCTTTTCTCTAACAGTCATGTAGAAGGAGTTGATTGGGTGAGGTGCCTAGCAGGAAGCTATTTGTACATATGTTGTGAGGTGGGTGTGCTACGTGTGTGCCAGATGACTTGCAGGAATGCTCCTGTATAGGGAAGGGGATGAAGGACTGAGCAGGTCCATGAGTAACTACAGGCTGGTTGCCATTATAGTTGTTGAAATGTATTCTGGAAATTCACATTTAGAAAGGCATATAATTTTGTTGTTGACTTCCTGTGTAGTTAAAATGATCATCAATATGTTGCGTTTATTTTTAGCAGAGACTAAAATATATAGGACCAGTTCACAGCGTTTGTTATATAACACAAAGAACTCAAGATAGTGTCTGTGGTATCATTTTGTTCAGTGTCTTTTGCTACAGTAGTAAATCAAGGAACAAATCCAACTTCCTTTAAATGAATGGCAAAACTTCTATTGGTTACAGAAGCATGGGATTACACTGTGGGTTTGGGAGAAATAATTGGTAATGAGTTCAGCCCCTGGAGGGCATTAATTTTTGCACCATGAAATCCATAATAAATTGAGTTAAGGAGATCCACATAACATGCTGGTAGACAAATGTTATCCTTTCTGTCCTTTTATGTAAATCTGTTGAAGGCAGAATTTGATCTTTAAGTTATACGTTCATTTAAATAGTAATATTCTGACTAGCTATGCACTAATTTAAATGTTAAGTGTGAAATAAATTAGAAAAATCTAATCCGGTTCAGTAATGTATTAGGACAAAGAAGGATTAAAATGCTTGGTTATTGATTTAGTCTTTGTAGGGAGAGGGTGGCAGTTCACATCAGGATTTGTGGAATGAGAGCAGGGTTGTATCTGAACCAAAACTGTTCTGAAAATGCTGTAGGATGTTCCACTGTGAGAGAATTTAACATGGGATCAAAAATTGCTGTATTTGAAGAAAACAGAATGGATTTTTAATAGTAGCAATTTATTTAAGTCAATTTACAAGTTGACTTTTACTTTAGCTTAAAAATAAAAATATTGACTTGTAAAGGGAGTATTTAGTGCTAAAGAATTGCTTCAAGGTTGGGTGTGTGTATGAATTACCCTTGGTGGGACTAGAAAATGTTTAGTTGCCAATGTAACATATGAATGTTACTAAGCTTAGATTGGCTTAGTGAAAAAGGAGTAGAGCTTTCCAAGTCATGGCAGTCGAGAAGTATGAAAATGCAAAGTATTGAAGTACTTCTTTTTTTCAGAATGTTTACACAATTCAGAATACTATTTTATATTGTTTCCGTTTTTCATGCACAAAGTTAATATGTGTAAGTCCTCATATTATGAACATTTTTTTTTTAAGTTGTCCTTGACTTGTTTCCTTTGGGAGTAATCAGCTCTACTTTGGCTCTCTTTCATAGCACCATTTCCAAATATATGTGTTTGATTCTCCTTGTTAATTCTGATGTGGCTACAAGTAAGGAAGTGGAACCATTCTTGGTGCTTACCTATTACATCTGATAAGAAATAAAATACGGGTTTGTACTATGTTTTTTTGTTTTAATATAAATTATACTTCATTTTAGAATGAAATGAAATAAACTTCATTTTAGAAGCATCATTGACTGCCAGAAAGAGAAGCCTAGTTACCAAGAAAAATGGCATCTCAGTTCACAGCTGAGCGCAGTTAGAGATCTGAGAACACTGACTGAGCATAATTAGAAAATCTGAGATATTCTAGTAGCCTCTTCAATGCTATTGGAAAAAGTTGTGCAAAAATGAGTGTATTCTTTTTTAAAGCTTTTATTTCTCTCAGTCATGGTATGATACATAGTTATATATTTCTTTAACAGAGCTAGTGCTATTTGAGAGAGATTAGATGGCAAAATGTGAAGGTACATATCTAATGCAGTCTCCTGACTATTGAATATTATGATTTGTGCTTGTTGTAGTTGCCTAAATTATACTCATTCTATAACATCATTACTAGTATTGATACAATAAAATCATTAGTATTAGTAAGATAGTTTAATAAAGTTATTAGTATTACTTTCAGAAAGGCACAACTTAGTTTTCTTAAGTGCTGCTCTTAATTTAAAATTTCTTTGATCTACTGTTGGACTTGCTTTAATATGCTGTTTCTCAATGTGTTGTCTTTGCGTTGGCTCATATTCAAGTAAATAAAATTTAAGGTTCTATAGGAATTTTGCGGCATTAGGTGCTTGGTGAATGGGAACGTGTTAAATTGGTTGTGTAAATTTTTAGATACAAGCGTGAAAAACAAAGCAATATTTTATGTTTTTCTATAGTATGCCTTTTGTGTGTGCACAGATACAGGCAGTTTTTCCATACCAGAGTATTAGGGTGTGGTTTTCCTTGTCTGAAGTTTGATATAAACACCAATTATATCAAACCAATTTATTCCTTGGTAAGGACCTTGTAGTGAGGAAATTGGCACTATGAAACATCTGCCACAATTATAAGATTTGTTGAAAGTTTTGTAGCTCTTTTTGAAGAGCTACAGAAATGTGTTCTGATTTTGAATTTAATTTCTTTATTACAAATATTATTAGATGATACTTTTTGTATCATAGACATTCAGTTGCTTACTGTAATCAAAGCAGGCCAATCAAATACTTATATACCAATTTAAGACTGTTTTCATTGACGCTAATTGACTTTTTTCAACTTTTTCCTTTGCTAGTTGTCAGAGTATCAGAAGGTTGCTGACAGTGTAAACAGCTTAAAATGAAATGAAAATTAGTCTTGAAGTAGTTAAATATCTCTGTTCGCATGATCTGTATCCAAAGACAAACAAGCAGTATTTAATACGTCTGTGTTCTTGGATCTGTTTGTAGTGGCATTTATTTTCATTAGACCACAGGAATCTTGAAGTTAAACTTTTCTCTTTGCACCTGACTGTGTGATGAAAAAGGATGTAGTTCCACACCTATATCCTTCTCAAATGTAGTCTGTACTGATGTCATTGTTCCTTAAAGAGACATCAACAACCCCATAGTTCTGCTCAGTTGTATTTTAAAATGCATTTTGATTTAAATTTGAATTTAGCAAGCAAAAAGCCACCTTCATGGTTTAAAATTTGGTTTTCCTTTAGGTTAAAAAAGGAAAAATGACTATTCTGTTCTCATTTTGTGGTGCTTTGCAAGTTACTTGTAGGAGATTTTTTTCCATTATTCTCTTCAGTTGTCATTTAGGGGAAATGACCTAAACTGAGAAAACTCAGCCCAGGAGGAACTGTGTGAATTCCGTGATGTCCTTGTTCACCACTTCTTCTTGCCATATAGGATATTTATTGCTCTGTGCTCCGTTCCTGCCTTCTTGCTGTGACCATCTGTTAGTTGTTTCCAGGTGTTCTTTGCTAAATTAGTCTCATCTTTTCCTATGTTTTAGTTACTGTGTGAGGGATGCGAGTATTTCCAAGATTCCCTTACGCTGTACTGAGCCACACTTAGCTGCCTTCAGCGTGGTGCTGAGTGCGAGGCAGAATGTTTAAAGAGAAGAGTTGGGGAGGACTTGTGGAGCTCACTGTCCATTTCCTGCACAGTCTCTTTTCTTGCACCGGGTCTTATGTTAGCTGCTATCTTGCTTAGACATGCCTTGGAGAACAGAATTGGGGTGACTGGATAGGCAGTTGTAGGCCCTTGCCACCTAGATGTGATGATCACAACTTGCGCAGGCACCATTTAATTTCTCAGCCCAGCGAGCTTGTTCAGAGCAAGCTTGTGTAGCTCCTGAACTGCTGCACAGAACGGGTGGTGTTGGTACTCTTTCTGTTCTGGCTGCCCTTCTGCAGCTGGAGCTCAATACCCTTGGCTGATGGGCACAGAGGGTCCTGGGGAGGAAAAGATACTGCTCTTTTTCGCTCCCAGATGTGACCCCCACCATTAGTGGGCTTAGTAGGGTGAGGCTTAAATGGCTCAATTTGAGAAATGCTGCATGTGACAGTAGTAGTCAAATTAATCTTTAAAGTTAGACATAGTATAGCTGCAGCTTCTACTGTGCAGAAATACCCTTGATGAATACTGATAGCAGTCTCCTACTGAAACTTTTTGCTTCTGTATGTTTGACAAGTTCCCTTATTTTAAGGAAAGAGACGACCACCTCTAGTGCCTTAAATTGTGCAAATATGCAATTTTCAGTGGTTATTGTGAGTTATCAGTTTGCTTATTTGCTTGCTTTAAGAAGAAACAATAAAGCTTTACATCTGGATTGGGAGTATATAGTCATATGCTGCATCTTGTAGAAAATTTTTTTCTTTAGAACAGTTTTTGAGATACATTTTGCAAATGTCAAAGGATCATAAAAAATTTCATATGCTTACAACAGTTTCAACCTAGCATCTGTGAGTAGCATGTGTTTGGTTGACAGTGTTCTTCTGAACCAGTAGTGTTTTCTGAATAGCCTCATGTCTATTGAATATCTCATTAGCAAACGGAGATGTGAAACAGCTGTTGAGATTTTGATTTCTTTTTCCCCCACCATCTCTTCCCATTGGCATGCAGGATCACATACCGGTAGATGGAGCCCTGTGCCAACAGCTAGCCTTGAACAGGCTGGTGAGTGTACCTGCAGCCTCTCTAAGCTGAGCACCAGGCAGGAGGGGCTTCTTGTATCTGTGTATCTGTGATACGTTTTATTCATGTGTAATAAATGAACATGGTTTTAAAATTAAATGTCTAGTATTAGCTGTGCAAGTCAAGGCAGTGACTGTGTGCCGAGATGCTTGGGGACAGTTTTGCGGTGTTAACGAGGAACAGGCAATCAGGTGAAATACCCTGATCTGTTCCAGAGTGCTGCAAGTATGAGAGCCCATCTCCTGCCACGTGTTTTCCCTTTTCAGTTAACTTCTGAGTCAGCTGCGTGTCCTTAGGCAAATCTTGGTTGAGGCCATTGAAAACGGGGCCTGTGGGAAGTTCTAAAGAAACTTACAAAGTTCTTTTTAAGTTTTGGGATTTAGTTTGTATTTTTGTTTCTGACTAATGCTAACTGCTGATGTTTTTGAAACTATCTTTTTGATTACAGAAAATTGTCGAATAGTAAAGTTCAGAAGTTCAAAATCAGCAGTAGCTCATCTTACATATTGCCTGTTTGGCACAGTGTGTGTTCACACCTGCAGCCTGGAGCTGTGTTATGTGGTTCAACTAAATGATACAGTGGACTTGGTTTGTTGACATTTGTGTGGGCCACTTTCAAAACTGAAAAATATCCAAGTAGTTTGCAACTTCCTTTAGAAATCAGTTTACCTGATTCAGTTTTTATGTAGACAAGTTACTCTAATGTGAGAACAGTTCTTATATAGCAAGGTGCTAATTTTATTTGAAAATATGAGATACAGCTCTTAATTTTAAAGAGAAAAAGGAGGATAATATTTGAGAGATAATAGGTAGTAAGGATTTGTTCTTGTGGTGGGGGGTTTTGTTGTGTTCGTGCTAATAAGCGTATGCTTGAAATATCTGCCAGATTGGTGTTATTCTGTGATTGCAACAGGTGTACAATTTTATAACATTTACCTTGCATTTTTTGTTTGAAATTCCAAGTGTCTTAATGTTTACATTTCAAAACAATGGGAAGGGTGTGGGTCCACGGTGTTCTTGCTCTGACTAATATTTCTATGCAGTAACACTCCTATACAGTACCTTATATCTCAAAAGAAAAATTAATTCATTCTCAAAGCCTGCAGATTTGTCTGATGACTATATGAATACTGAGCTAAGTTGCAATCTGAAATAATCTTTGGAAATGTGTTTCTGCCTGCTGTTCATTATGTGTGTGAAACTGGCATTCAGATGTTAGGGAATGGACTTAAAAGTGAGATTGTGAAAGCATTTGTCAAACATAAATTACTGAGTTAGAATTCTGCTGGAATTGTATAATTTGGTTTGCTTTATTTGTTTTAATGCTTAGTAGTCACTTTTGCTTCTGATTTTCAAAAATGAAATTGCGGGTTTTCTTTAACATGGCACACAGTTGGATGGGGCTTTGAGCAACGTGGTCTAGTGGAAGGTGTCCCTGCCCATGGCAGGGGGGCTGGACCTAGCTGGTCTTCAAGGTCCATTCCAACCTGAGCCATTCAGTGGTTCATGATAGCAAACTAGTACAACAGTACTCCAGTCATTAAAACCCAATTATTGGTTGCAATTTGGAGAGGAAACTCTAGACAGTATTCCAGCTTGTTACTGTTTCAATGCCTTTTTGAAAAACAGACATCACAACTATGGACATCCTTGTGCTTTGAAGGGAGACAATAATCACCTGCACAGCTGGTTGCTCACCACTTCCCCCTGCGGGCTGGGGGTGAGAATAAGGAGAGTGGAAGAAAACTCACAGTTCAAGACAGAGTTTAATTAATAAGCAAAAGAAAAATAAGGAAGAAGTAACCAACTAAACAAACCAAAAACAACACCCAAAAAAATGATATGAACAGTGTCACACACCACCTCCCACCCACAGTGTACCAATATCCAGCCGGTCTCTGACCAGCGGCTGCTTTGGAAGAAAAACCGCACACTCCATCCTTGCCTTACCCCAGTTTCTGTTGCTAAGCAATAGAAATGGTATAGAATATCCTTATGGCCAGTTTGGGTCAGCTCTGTCCACTCACAACTTCTTGCCCACCCCCGAGCTACTCTTGAGGGACAGAGTTGGTGCGAAGTGAAAGCCTTGATGCTGTGGAAGCAACGTTCAGAACACTGGTATGTTATTAGCATTGCTTTTAGTTATAACCCCAAAACACGGTACCGTGTGGGTAGTTATGAGGGAGGTTAGCTACATCCAGAGCAGAGTCAGTACAAGTAGTAACATCTTTTCAATGGTAAAAATACTCTGTTCTAGAATGTGTTATGAAAAGCATTTTATAAATTTGTAGCAGCATTAATGATAGACACTTGTATATACAGCATAATTTTTTGAGGGGGGAACTTATAAATTTATATAAATATAATCTACTTCAGTGTCAATTTTTGAACTTTTTTAATAATTTAGGAGAAATTTGACTTCTATGCAACAATTGGTTACTACAGTGACTTGTCACATGCGTAGATTTGGCATTAACAGTGTATCTTAAGCCATCACTGGTTTGTTCCAGCATGATCATACCCTTTTGTTCTGAGCCATTGTTAGAGTGGTCATGTTTTTGTGTTCTTTGAACTTTGGTTTAGTTACTACCAGAGGCATTGATATAAACACAAAAAAAGAAGCTGTAGAAGAACATAAATATTTTACTTTAGCACTTATGAAAATAAGCTCCCTTACCCCCCAAGGCATAGTTACGAGGTTTTAGCTCATGTACTTGTTAAAGGGATGTTTTCATTGGAGAGGAGGGGGCTTTTTCGGATGAAGTTTGACAGTAAAGCTTTCAGTGAAATACAGAGTTGAGGTGAAAAGACAAAATGCTCAGAAAATGGCATTCCAATGAATGTTTGCCCCTAGAAGCAAAAGAGGAGCTTAATAATCTCATATGAAACATGAAATGAGTGGTAAAATCAACAGGGTGGATATGTTGGTCATTGAAAGGTGAAGGAAATAAGACAAGCCTTCATTAAATTTGGCCTTTAAATATTTTTTAAAAAGAAAACAGAAACATCAAGTCTTGCACCTGCCACTGCATAGAGAACATTATGAAAAGATGACTGATAACCAGTGTTTTTCTGTGCTCGATGCATCAGTTGAATTTGGCAGTTCCCTTGAACAAAGTGGAGACCACCTCTGTGTGTTCAGCATTCCTTATGTATCAGCACCTGAGTCCTTTGAGAGATTTTATGTAGTGCCTAAAGCATTTAGCAGGGAAGTACAGTACATGTTGAATAGCTAAGATTGTACTGAGGACTGATGTTTTGACCCAGGGAAGATGATGGAAATGTAGAGCTAACCATTGTGAAAAGATTTGAGAAGTATCAGAGCTTCAAGAGATCACAGGTGGTAACTCAAACAGATTAATTTGTAATTCTGATATAAGCATGAAGTAATACGTTTTTTTCCTGACAGTATAGAGTACCTCAAAGACCTCTTGATAGTTGCCTCTGGCATGAGATTTTATCCTTTCCACAGTGATTTTTGTTAACAAGTTACGTGGGAAGATGATTATGGTAACTGAGACATATGAAGAACTCATGCAAAATACAGAACAAAACAGCAGATTGTACAGAGGCTTGTGATCTTCTGTATTGATCAGCTATAAAACAACAACTGATTGAAAAAGGTCTGTTGGTCTTCTGAGGTCTGAGTGGTTTCTGAGTGCAAGTGGAAGGAGAAGGGACACATAGGTGCAGTCGTACAAGCGAAACTATTTTGAGTGAGGTCCTTGAACTATTTTATGGCTTAAATTTGCATTTTAGCAGCGGGACTGGGCAAAGCATTAATATTCTGAGTTCAGCTTTCATTTGGACAGATAAGCTTACTAGCTATAATGCTAACTCTGTTCTGCCAGTGAAATATATGTGGTATATGCTTGCAATCTGGCCCGTGCCTAGAAACCGTTTTTCTGCTGAACTAATTACCAGTAATTGTGACACTCTTGTGTAGCAGTAAAGAAAACTGGCAGGATAAATTAGTCTAATACACTTACGAGCTAAACAGTATGGACTGCTCTGTTCTTAGAAATGTGTGGTATGAAATAATAGTCAAACACCAATCAACCACGAGGGAAATTCACTGGATAGCCCAATTATCTTAAATGATGTGCATCTCTTTCTGAAAGCTGAATGACTTTGGTGGTGGTTTGTAAAGGCTGTAAAGTGGATTGTAAAGGCTGGGAAGTGGTGCTGCTTCCCTGGTCAGCTTTGCAAATATAGTGTGGTTCAAACTGACATTACTGTGCTTTATTCACCAATGAGCAGTTTTGTCTGTTCCCTATATCTAAGGTACAGATTCCAGGTGGATGTCACAAAATCCTTATTTCTGTATTTTTTTGTTTGTAGGACAGATTCAAATCATTATCTCTAGGATAAGAAGATGGTTAAAACACCTCAGTAATTCTTACAGAGAATATTTACATAGAGGAAGGATATTCCTGTTCCAGCCTAGATCTTGATCAAGTTTTTGATGCTTGTATGATTTTTAAAATAGCATAAATTGCCTTCCAAGAATTTTTGTCTTATTTTGCATTGTTTATGTGTGTGTCTGTATACATGGTTAAAGTAATGGGTCACGAATTTTAAAGTATTTGGCCAAATTAAAACTAAGGTTTGTTTTTTATTATATCCCTATGTGTTGCAGTACTGTTTCACTGTAGGGTTTTTGATAATTTTTTCTTGATTTTAAAAAGCTACTGAAGAATGTCTGTACCTATTTTTGTATAAGATCTGCTTTGATAACAGATCAACAATTTTATAT
This sequence comes from Calyptomena viridis, assembly GCA_013390005.1. Taxonomy (NCBI): domain Eukaryota; kingdom Metazoa; phylum Chordata; class Aves; order Passeriformes; family Eurylaimidae; genus Calyptomena; species Calyptomena viridis. The sequence goes on from WEIV01020306.1 coordinate 72,075, forward strand.
TTCTATCTGTGAAAGTCTGTATAAGCATAGAGTTTATATAAGCTGCTTTGATCACTTATTACACATATCTTATAATTTTATAGTTAATTCAGGAAATTGTTTTTATTGTATGCTTTTGTGAGTAGATGTAAATTAAACACAAAAGTACAGTGTCAGCGTGAATTAATTATGCAAGTAAACTAAATTACTATTTCATTATTTTACTGAAATGGTAAGAGTTTTAGAAGACATTTTTTCTTAATAGATTAGCCAGAATTCATTGGAAAAAGTCTTAGTATATTTAAGGTAATGGGAGAACACTGCTTCAGTACATCCTACAGAGATCCCATGTAAAACAGATGACAGTCTGTCACATTCAGTAGCACATCAGTCATCAGATTTATTCTAATTCCTTAAGCTGAACATTTCATTCAAGCTTGCAGATTGTCTTGTCAAGCTACCAAAAGCCCCATAGCTTTTCTGTCAAGCATAGAGTTGCACCAGCAGTTCACAAATAAATGCTAAGCTGCAAAAATATTGTTTATTTTCTTTAACCTTTTATTCAGTCAACTACAGTGTTCCTTCGTGTTATTTTCTCCACATGTGTTTATCACAAGGTATTCGCAGGACTAGTTCCTAAACGTGCCTCATCCTGACCGCAGCCACTTCAGACCAAGGGCCACTTGTTTGGGGACATGTTGTTTTTACTTGTAGCAGTCTAGACCACCATGGTTATCACATTCCTCCTCTGATCACAAAGGCCTAGTGAGCAGCTTCATTTGCTGCAGACATGAAGGAATGCCACTGCACGTGCAACACTAGTGTGGCCTGTCTGGCTTTGTGCAGAGTGGCCGTGGACTTCTTTGCCCTGTATGGAAAGTGACAGTTCTGCTATCAGCCCATATAGCTGTGCCATCCTTCACAGTTGTTCATCAGAATCTCTTCAGGAAATTTTCTCATGCTTTATTATGTATGTCTGTGTCTTTTTCTTTTTTTTTTTTTTCCCTGCCTGACCTTCTCTAATTCTGAGGTTTTTGTTTTAAGCGAAGTCTTCTGTGTAAACTGTGACACTTGCATACAAAGTCTACTTAAGCCTTACATGGTAGTAAGAACTTGACTTGAGATACGCTTTTTTTTGAAGTCAACATGTGTATGTCTGAGGTAGTAAAACATTGAAGATGGTTAGTTGAAGTTAATTAATTGTACTAAGAAAAGAAAGTAAACTATTAGATTGGTGCGTTTGTATAAACTGTGTTTAAAGCCAAAAAATTACTTGTTAAAATACTGAAAGGCTCATGTCCAGATTAAACTAATCTCTATATTAAATTGCTAATGCCGTGGCATTCAATATAAAGTTGTGACTGGCCCTTAATAGGAAAAGGACTTCCTTGGTTGTCTCTTCCAGCTATTAAAAAAAAAAAAATCTAAGCTGTCTGTTAATAACTTTCCAGAACCACCAACTTCAGAATCCTAATTTCTACTTCTAATTCTTCACTGTGACTTGTGATACCTTCTAACATTTGGGGTTTTTTTCTGTAATTTACATGCAGTGCTACATTTTCTCTCATAATCTGGTGACTTTCTGTGTTATAAAACCCTGCTATTTCTTGATACTATTTCTTGGTCTGTTAAATAGCCAATATGTTCTTTTAGCAGGTTTATTCCTTGAATCGATATTCTGAAAGACACATTGTACATGTCTAAAAAGGAACTGTGGGGTTGAAGCCCTAGATAAAATTAAAGCCTGAGTATATAAAAAAAGATTGTTAAAATGTCAAGATAATGAAAAGTCAGAAAATAAATTATGCCCATTATTAATTTTGAATTGTATTCAAATATAGAAATATGTATCATAGACAAAAGCTGGTTACAGAAAGATAAAATTCAATTTTACACGAGGATAATTGTTCTATGTATTTTACGTTTATTTATAAGATCAGATAAAGGCCTGAAATTCTCAATATAAATCACAGTATGGTTCTGATGAATGCCAAAGTCAGTAAAAGGAAACCTCCTCACTTGCAAAAGACATTACTACTGCAGGAAATACTAAGTGAATAAAATGAAATGGATAAACAACATCTTTCCTATTATACATTCTTTACTTGCATTATGGTGATAGAACTTTGAGTATTTTTGGTTTTCAATGGAGTGAATAGGTGTCAATGCTCTCAGCATCCTCACATATATTGTCTGTAGCCATATTAATATATCTTTGCTAAGAAGAGATTAATGCAAAACTTGAGGTCTGTTAGTGAAAACGGAACTGTTGTTGCAGTAACATTGACAAATTAAATTAGTCCTGTTCAAACAGCCTTGTGTGTGCTGGAGATGTAGTTGATGGGATCCAGATGCTATGTAGATGGTGAAGCCCATGATTTAAGAATATATTTTTGTAATAAACTGCTTCCTATCAGGAGCATCTTGTATCAGGAAGACTTATTCTATCCAGAATCAGATCTCTGGTATGTCTTCAAGAGAAGAATATTTAGACAAGAAAATAAAATGGATTCTAGGTTCTCACAGAGAACCTAAGGAGGTGACTCAGTCTTGGGTACCTCAGCTGAGCATCTGTTCTGTGTCAGTTTGGACTAAAGAAGGAGACAACCTTTAAGTAACCAAATTGCAAACCAGAATTTGAAACATGTAGGCAGTGAACTCAAATGGCTGCCACTCATCTTACTGTAAACATTTAATAAATAATCTGTAACATTCAGTGACAGGTTTTTTCATACTCACAGAGTCACATAAGTAGTGTATTGGAGCATTTGAGTCCTAGGACAGTAAGAAGTAGACTTATTGACATGGCATCCACTTCACAAAAACATATTACTAGATCTGATAGGTATTTCATCAAGTTGAATGTTTTTTCTCACATGTTGGCTTCCAAAACATGTCTTGATCTGCCCATATGCAGAAACACAAAGTTCTGCCTCTGCTGCTTGTTACAGAATCCAGAGTTCCTGGGCTTCTGTCAAAGTGCCAGTGTCACTGAGGTCAGGAATTTGCCACTGTTGCCTGAGTTTAGATCACATCAGAGTTGTGGCAGTGAGTAGTGACTTGACAGCCCTGAGATGAGGAACTGGTGTCACTGAGCAGCTCTTTGAGGTAAGCACTGGGTTTATGAATGGTCTTTTGTTTTCTTCAGAAGTTGTAATTTGTGTATAAGCTTGTAACTTGTTCTGCTTCAGCAAAGAAAGGGCCACTGCTTCAGGGTCAGAATCTGATCTTTGGTTTGTCAGGTAGGATTCAAGGGAAGGGGTTTTGCATGCCAAATGGTTTAACAAGCATACAGGTCTAGTATAGAGCTTGGTACATTCTGCATGGCCAGTATCTCTGGAGCTTTCATCTGCTGGGTTGGTGATCAGGTCACTGAGGTCTGCTTCTCTGTGATCAGGTTTGCTTTCTGAATGCTGAAAATTGATTAGACTGCAGAAGTACAGATACAGAAATGTACCTACCTGTGAGAATACTCACCTTCCTTTTTTTGATACAATGGGATTTCCTTCATGGTAATGGTGAGGCCTTTCCTGATGCAGTACAATCGTGAAAGGGCACTACTGGATCCAGTCCACCTGCTTGTTCTTGGCACCCTGACAGTATAGAAGAATGAAGAATCCATGAAGGATTCCTTTGTCATAAAGATTATGGTGCAATGGGTGTATCCAGAGACTCTTATTGTGGGACATGTAATCAACTGGTTAAGGGTGTTTAAGTTAGTTTTCTGCACTACAGCAGAAATGTAAGGTGATACAAATATGTCTGGGAGGAAACTTCAACTTCCTGCTTTATGGACTCAGAATTTGATGGTAGCAAGAATAAACACAGTCGTCAGTGTTTTTTGCACACTGTACTGAAGGTGACTGCTGTGCAGGTGTACAAGGTAACTCTAATTAAAACAGTTTCCCCTTGAAATGTAATTTTGTTCCTTCTCTTCACTATCCAGTGGTAGACTAATATTTGTCTCCAGAATGTTTTTCCAGGATCTGAAGTGGAATTACAGTATCTGAAGGTTACTAAATATTGGACAAAAATTATAATTCTCTTCATAGTTTAAAAGTATCTTTCATATTTCAAAAACCCTTTTGGATGTACAATTCTTTTGGCAAACATTCACTGTCTTGCACTTATGAGAGAAAACTTACTAAAATTAGCATATACTGCTATCATATGGAGGTCCCCCTCGAGTTTTATCTGCCCAGTAGCTTGTTTTCTGCTTGGTGTAGTAATACACTTCCAAATTTACCTTAAAAGTTAACAACAACAACAACAAAAAAAATCAGATGCTTTATTTAGAACCCATTTAGTGTTACATATAATACTTTCTTTTCAATAGTATGGCCATTCAGTTCATTAGATAGGTCAGGAACATTAAGAATTATCTGTACATTTGCAGCTCTTAAAGATCCTACACATAATAGAAACCAATGATGGACCTGGGTTTTTTAAACTGTAATCCTGTATAATAAAATTTTATGTACAAGTGTCACTGTTTAGTAATGCAGGAATGATACCCTAAATAAAAGAAATTTTTTTCCTGTTGCTGTTGAAATTCATTTAGATTAGTGTTAAACCCCCGTTATAAAGATGTTCATAAAATTAGTCAAATATTATCCAAAATGTTTTGAAACAAAACTTTCATCTGATTAAAAAAAAATACGATCAGAGCATGAGCTTGCTAGTTGTAGGGTCTGTGGACTTCTCAAATGTCTTGAGAAACAGGTTTTTAGGGAGGTGTCTATTAATGGATGTCTGAGAGTAGGTGTGTGTTTTCAGCCTGTCCTGAAAGCAGTGTGGGAAACCTTTTAAGTACTAAACTACTTTTTCCTTAGGTTTAGCTTATTTGTAGTGAGTATCTTTGATAAAAACCAAAAATAATCTTGTACCTCAGTCAAGTTCAGTGTGATGAGTAAATTAAACTCACTTAACTCTTTTCAGGCAGAAACAACTTATGTATGGCAAAAACTGCAAGCTTCCCACAATATCTACGTTCCTAAACCAGACTGCTCAGCAGAAGCACTGTCCAGCTGAAGAACTGAGTACAGTGCAATACTTCCTTTAGATAAGAAGAAATACCAACAGAAATAATTGATTAGATGTTGGGGCTTTAAAGTCATGAAGACCACTTTGAAAGCAGTGTCAAAAGGGCATAACTTGTATCAGAAAAATTATGCCTTTTTTTTACAATAAAGTCTGAACATGTTAAGGTTTGCCTTTGACAGCAAGGAGTCATGAAAACACAACTTTTGTTGCTTTTATTCATAATGTGTTTTAAGAAATACTTCAGAAAACTTTATCCATTCTTTCCCTGCAGTTTGACTGTGAAATAGGAAGTTATTTAGGAGTTTTCTTGGTGCTATGATTAGGCACAGAAGCTATCCTAATGCACATACCTAACTTTGTCAGGTGCTCCTTCAGCATAAAAGGGGGGGGTAAAACTGTGGAGTCTGCAGGTCTTGCAACTTCGTAATGTCCAAGAATGTCTTCAGAGTTATTCTGAGTATTTAACTGTTGGCCAGATTTTCCCTGTTTTAATCTCGTATTTTATCTATACTTCTATAGCTATAAAGTCTTGATTTTTTAAATTTTTTTTTTTTTGTGATGCCAAGCAGTGCAATGTATAATGATGAGAACATTGGAAAAACAAGCCTCAAAGTATTTAGTACAGTATGTGCAAAGTATGTGCAAGAGAAAGCAGTCATCAAAATAAGCCTGGGTTTCAGAAGCTTCTAAGGAAGGATTTTTCCTCCTGCATCTAATAAGTGGGTTTGGAACTCCTTTGCTCCACCTAGAAATAACTAGTCTGGAGCAAATTTTCAGCTGCCGTCTCAGCTCAGATGTTTTGGCAGTGAAACCATTAATGGACCTCTATGAATCAAGGAATAATTAATCCAAGATACTGGAATTTACGATGAGGCTGCAAGAAAGAATAGGACATCCATCTGTTTCCTTTTACAAAAAAACCCCAGAGAGAATAATCTTGCTGAAAGTGTCTAGATAATCCTAGGTATTGAATTTTTCTAGGAATTTTTTTTCAATTTGTGTAAAAAATAATCTGATTTTAGGGCTCAGAACCCTTAATGAGAACTCTTTCTGTTGGGTGTGTAACCTTCATCTTATATGAACCTCTTGGTAGTTTATATTCTCAGAGGAATTCCTTAAGGCTTCTTCACTATAAATTGCTTTCATGTTTTCGGCTGAATAATGTCCTTACTAAGGGTTTAAAATGAACTTTCTTCAAAACCCAGTAAATAAATGTGGGGTTTTTTTTAAAAACGTGTTTGTCCAGCTTCTTTATTCTGTGTGTTACATATCATTAGAAGTAATTGCAATATTGAGGAATAAGAATGACCTATGTATTCAAATGAGAATAAAAAAAAAAAAAAAAGCTGGACTATTTTATTGGTTGAACAAGAACAGAAATGACAGAGCTTTTTTTATGGGTGATCTGACATTTCTGCTTGTGCTTAATATTGTCCTGCACCTTGCTTTGGAAGATCTTTTGTAATTAACTTTTCCATTGCTTGTAACTTTGAACATTTTAGATAGAGTTTTTTTTCACGGAAGGAGTTTCTTCCTATTTTTTTGTAAGTTTTTGCTGAGAGAATGTTTTGGATTTTTTTCCAAACTAGAGTTAAATATGTTGCTTTCACTGACATAAACAAAAAAATTGCAGCAGTTTGATTGGGAACCTGGTATGTGGTTATGTTTTGCATTGCCTTCTTAAAATTTGGCAGAGAAATTCACTGCTGGAAATGTCTGTGATGTGACTGATAATCTAAAGTTTTTAAACTTCAGCTAATGCCTTTTTATCGTTTTCTTTCTAGCTGCCTGGCACTGATTCGGTGTCTGTGGTGACTCCTCTTTAATGTTGCACCTTCCTTTGTTGGTGAAAAATCAGAAAGCAGTGCAGAAACTCTATGATGCTGAATGTTTGCAAGTTTGCCCTCTTCAGTTTTTAGCTTCCATTTGAATTTTGGACATCCTCAGCAGACTTAATTTCACTGACTTGTCTCTGGTTCTCATTGAGTTTTGGCCTATCTCAGTATATCTCGCTCTTCTTTGGGAGTCCAAAACCATTTCTGAATGTGTAACTTGTTATTTTGAATTGTTCTGACCTTCAAGTTTCTGTGCTATTGCAATAAATTTCAGGGAAGCATCTGAATTAAGTTTCTAAAAACACTAGCCTGCTAATCACACCTAAATTAGCAACTGCACGTAGGGCATGTTAGGTATCATACATGTTAAGCCTGTTGTAAAGCACACAAGCAATGCATAGGTGCTGAAAACTCTCAGAAGTGGTGTTGTTGGAGTGTAACAAACATAGAAGCATAGAATCATTTTGGTTGGAAAAGACCTTCAGGATCATCAAATCCAAACATTAATGCAGCACTGCTAAGTCCACCACTAAACCATATCCCCTAGTGCCACATCTACACATCTTTTAAATACCCCCTGGAATGATGACTCAACCACTTCCCAGGGCAGCCTGTTCAGTGTTTGACAAACCTTTTTGTGAAGAAATTTTCCCTAATATCCAATCTAAACTTTCGCTGGTGCAACTTGAGGCCATTTTTTCCTGTCCTCTTGCTTGTGACTTGGAAGAAGAGACCGACCCCCACCTCACTACAACCTCCTTTCAGGTGGTTGTAGAGAGCAATAAAGTGCCCCCTCATCCTCCTATTCTCCAGGCTAAACATCCCCAACTCCCTCAGCAACTTTTCACAGGACTTTGTGTTCTAGACCCTTCACCAGCTTCACTACCCACCTTTGAACACGTCCTGAAGTGTCCCATTCCTCTGTAACTTCCACTTCTCACTTATGAGGATGAAGTTACTACTCATAGTCAATGAAGGCACTATGTACTTGATCGAGTTGCTAGATTTAAAAAAAAAAAATAAATTGCAAGTTCAGGCAAGACTATGTTTATTGAGTCAAAATGTATGTGTTCATACCTGAGCAACACTGTGCATTCCCGTGCTTTTACTGCTGTGCAAGCATGGTTTACAGAGCAATTATGCTTTTGGTTAAAGGATAGCTTTCACTTAGGGTAATCATCTAGGAAAATAATAGCTTAGTTAATTTGCTTATAAGGAACACATATGGCTAATGTGGAGTCAGTGTTGTTCTATTTCTCTGAGCTTTTTAGCTTGTGAAATTTCAGGTTGTAGTGGTTTGACCCTGGCTGGATGCCAGGTACCCACTAAAGCCATTCTCTCACTCCCCTCTGCAAATGGACAGAGGAGAGAAAATATAATGAAGGGTTTCATGAGCTGAGATAAGGACCATAAGAGATCCCTTACTGATCACCATCATGGGCAAAACAGACTCCAAGTGGAGATATTAATCGAATTTATTACTAACAGGATCGGGGCTTAAGAATGAGAAGCAAAATAAATCTTAAAGACACCTTCCCCTCACCCTCCTCCTTCCAAGTTCTACCTCCTCCCCCCCAGTGGTGCAGGGAGATGAGGAATGGGGGTCACGGTCAGTTGTTTCTGTCACTGCTCAGAGGAGTCCTTCCCCTGCTTCCCATGGGGTCCCTCCCACAGGAGATAGTCCTCCACAAACCGTGCCAATGTGAGTCCATCCCACGGGCAACAGTTCTTCAGACACTGCTGCCACGTGGGTCACCTTTCCACAGGGTGCAGTCCTTCAGACACAGGCTGTTCCAGTGTGAGTCCCCCACAGGCCACAAGTCGTACCAGGAAAATCCTGTGCCAATGTGGGCTCCTCTCCCCATGGGTCAGCAGGTCCCTGCCAGGACCGTGCTCCAACATGGGCCTCCCACAGTGCAACAGCTTCCTTCCAGCATCCACGTGCTCCAGCGTGGGTGTCTCCATGGGCTGCAGGGGCACAGCTGCTCCACTATGGTCTTCGCCAAGGGCTGCAGGGGAACCTTGACTCTGGAACCTGGAGCAGCTCCTTCCCCTCCTTCTGCACTGACCTTGGTGTCTGCATTGTTGATCACATGTTCTCACTCTGCTCTTCTCTGGCTCTCATCTTCGTCTAACCCCTAACTTTTTTTTATTTCCTACTTAAATACTGTCACTCCTGATTGGCCTGGCTTTGACCAGCAGCGGGTCTGCCCTGCAGCTGGCTGGCATTGGCTCTGCTAGACATGGGAGAAGCTTTCAACAGCTTCTTAAAGAAGCATCCCCTATAGCCCCACCCTGCTACTAAAACCTGGCCACAGAAACCCAATACACAGGTGATGTGATTCCTTTCAACAGCTGAAGCGTACACTGTAGAATTTGAGTGGTTACATAATTTGAGTAGAACCAATGCACTGGATGTGTTTTATGGCAGCAGTGGAGGCACATTTGTGTTTTCATACTGTTCAAAACAGCCTGACAGATACATAACTGGTGTGGCTGTATTTCCTTGCAGGAAACTGACAGGCCCCTCTCAGTCCCCAAGTACGGGACTGGATCTTGACAAGTTGGCACATTTCTGACAGGCCTCTGCATGTTCGGTGCTTGTGAAAATTTTTGGTCAGGCTCCAATATCCACACTGTTCGTAGACTTTATGCTTTTTATTTTTACCACGTTTGCTGTTAGGAAAAATGGTGCTATTTGAAGGTACCTTGAAAAATGTGAGTTGGCTGGATAAACCGAATTTCTCTGCTTCAGTGTGGTTTTTTACCTCCTTTTTTCACTGAGTCCCTATTCAATGTTTCTTCTTTCTGTGAAGGCAGCCAAACAATTGGAATGTTTTTGGCAGGAGACATATTTTTTGCTTAATGCTATTACTTGTACTAGTGGTTTATGAATTTGGCACTAAGTTACCACTTCACACTTTGATGGGCATATAATATTCTGTGACTTTATTTTTGCTTTTATGGTAAAATCTGGGCTAACAACTTAGTTCTGTGATGAAATAAATTATGATTTGGGGATATCTATACAGTGGATTTTGCAAATATAAGCACTGTAGCCTCGTGTTTCTTGAATCATTTCCATAGTTAGCTTTGGAGCTATTTAGTCACCGTGGCTTTTTCTTAATTTTGGGAAGGGGTTGGATTTTGTGGGGCTTGAGGCAAAAGCTTTTAGAAAGGTAGGTGAAATATCTATATCAGTGGTCCATTTTTAGTTTACTGAAGGATGGTGTGCAAAACAGTATTTGACATTTGGCCTAATGCCAAATCATCGTCATGTAGGAAACAAGAAAATGGGGCACTCAAGACCAGCAGAACTCAAAATGCTGTGCTGATGCTGCTGTTGCACTGTTTCGTCTCTTTTGGCATTCAGCCTATCTGCCACTATCTGACCTTGACCTTGGTTGTGCCCCACTGCCGGTTGTTGGTTGGGTTTTTTCACCTGCTCTACTAACCTACCCTGAAAGCAGAAAGCAACCTAAAATTTATTGTGTTACAAGAATTCTAGTTCTGATGGTTTTGTTTTGTTGCAATCCTTAGAAAAACAGAATAGGTAGGCAGGGAGTGACCTGTGAATATCATCCAGTTCAGACTGTGCTCAAAATGGGGCCATCCCCAAAGTTAGATCAGATTGCTATATCCAGATGATTTTTGCACATCTCCAGCTATGGAGATACTGTAACTTTTCCGAGCAACTTGTTCAAGTGACCTTCCTCACTGAAAAATCTCTTACCCCTAACTCTTGAGTTTTCTGTGTGATTTGTCTCCAAGAGAAGAATCTGTTTCTGTCTTCTCTGTGTTTCCTTACAAGGCAGCTAAAATCAACTAACCCAACTCTTTCAAATTCCTCATAACTCATACACTGCAGACCCCTAATGATGACTCTACTGGACTTACTTCAGGATATCCATGAGCAGCACTTCAGATGTGGTCTCACAAATGCCAAGTAGAGGGATTTAATCACTTCCCTTTTTCTGCTGGCTATGATCCTGTCAACAGAGCATAATACTCCAGTAGCGCTTACCTCTATGTAGTGCTGATTCTCCTAAAATATTCTGTTAAATATGCTTTTGGTTCCAGATAAGACAACAGCTACTTTAAAATGCACATATTTGTCCTTATCTGTAAAAGCTACAGAAAGCACAATCTGGTTGTAAACTGTTTAGAAATGGAGATCTGACTGTCTATAACAATATATAATGTGAGTTACAAGGCCAATAAAGTGTTTACAACAAAACTGAAGGATGGCTGAACGATTTGGCTGTTCTACACCTGATCAAAGCATATCATAGTTTCGTTATTAGAATTAAAATGAAGTTAATTAGAGGTGTTACAGGAAGAAGGTGCTTCACAGAATGCACGGGAAGATAAGAAAACCTATGAAAAAAGGAGAGACAGTCTTTGACAAGATCCTCTGCAGTTTTCTGTACATTTCAAGGAGGTGGCAGGCAGGGGAAGAAGGAATTGTCTTCTCTTTGTATTGTCAAAGAGAAGACAAAACTAAGGAAAAAGCAAAGAAATGGAGGACAAGGGACAGCTAAAAACTGGGAAAGAAGAAAATAGATCAGGCTGAAGACTGTTTAGTAAATAAAATACAAATGAAGATTGTTAATATGGATTGTGAAGGTTGGTAATGTGGAAGAGAGAATATATCAGAGGGGAGAAGAGATAGGGGGTTGTTGGTGATCTGATATACACATAAGCATTTCCTAATGCAGAGAGAAAACTGAGCCTGGAAGACACTGAGCTAGTAGCAGAAATTAGGGAGAAGAAAATCAAGAGAAAAGTACATGTCCTTTATCCAATTGAATTTAATTTAGGGGTAGGTAAAATCTAGTATAAACCAGTTGTTTTTATGAATTTTTATGCCTACTGTCTTGCCTTTGTCAAAAGCATGACAAAGAGAATGATCACTCTATGACTTACTCTATGCTACCATTAAGAGCACTAGATGCAAATTTTTTAATAAGAATATGAAGAAACTGCCGCAGCAACAGAGGAAAAATACCTGAGCCCTGTTTCTTCATGTCTTTTCTGATTTATACAGGTTAGTTGAAACCAACTGCAAATGTCTCATCTCCTTTTGGGTCAAGAATCAGCAGGGGAGAAAAGGCAGGGATTATTACATATCTCTGCCCTCTGGGAAAATGTTTTATCAAGCTTCCAGATGATGAAGTTACTTCTATGAACCAAAATCTTGGAGTTTTTGTAGGAGTGCTATGTTGGAGTCCAGGATGTCTTTACAGTGCTAGTGTTACAAATTTGAAGTACTACTCATGCTGCATTCATCCATGTATGGGGTTAACCCTGCGTTTCATCCTCTTTTTAAAAGAAACAGAATATTTTGCACAAACTACTTGTATTTAAAAGCATATAAAAGTAATAGAATAACATAAAATAAGTACCTCTGTAATCAAAATATGTTTGATTTCACAGCTTGTAAGTATCTAATAGATGGGTATTATTCAACATTTAACAAATATTTGAAGTGGCTATTTCAGTTATCCTTTGACTAGTGTTTTTAGCTGCCCAAAGCTTACTTTGCATTGCCTTAGATTTCTGATTTGCTGTAAAATTTCTGAAGGTAGAGAGGAAATGTGACTCTTTTTGGAGGAGTGTATCGTTGCACCAAAACTTGACATCCACCTGGGCTAAGAAAACTGTTTGTTCCCTAGGGAAATGCTTCAAGAAGGTAACTTGGTTTTTTGTGGCCTACTGTCCTACAATTAAGTTTTTTAGTTTGGCGTGCCCTGAGGCAAAACGTTTCAGGATATTTTAGGAGATCCTGGTAATATGATTACTCTTATGAAAATAATGCTAAAATTCATCTCTGTTTCCCTATTCATAAAATATATGGTATTTCATCCAGCACTGTCAATGGTAACTGTTAGCTGCATCTTTGGGTGGGACAAATACTGGCTCAGTGCTGTTCCAAGGGGTGGTAAGAACTGGTCTTTTGTTCCACCAGAGGCAGGGCAGGTGAGATAGCTGTCTGTGTGGAAAAACTCTTCCAAGACCCGAAGACTATTTGTGAAGAAGAGGTAAAATCAGTTGACACCAGCAAGCATTTGTGTCCTGTCACAGCAGCTAAGGCCATGATTCAGTGGTTAACTTCAAAATCTATCAAGGCAAGACCAAGGAGCATGGCTTTGCAGTCACTGGGTCTCCATGTGGAACAGTCTCAACAGCCCTCCAGTTCCTAAGGAAACTGAGTCAGTAACTGAACTCCAGCTTAGAAGATGGACTTCTCAGTCCTACCTAGGAAGGGAAGGCATTGGCATTAGTGTTATTGTGGTGCTATCGTGGAGTTGGTGTTATCGTGGGGTGCTCCTTTGTATAGTATTTATTCTGTAGACACTCCAGAGTTTGGGTTTTTTCATCTGAGAGTGGAAATCCTGCTACAGCTGTAATAAAAACTATTCAGAACTGCACAAGTAAAGTACTGTATGCTTCTTATCTTGCAGATGTATGTTACTTCTATATATCTCTTCTTTTTATTTAATATCTATTTGTGTTGATGAATAATTAGAACCAGGACTGGAATGCCATACTTTTGAATAAGCCATTATTTTGTTTAGGGTTTTTTTCCCTCCTAAAATCCTTTCATATTCCGAAGTACTGGAAAGCAAAGTATTTTAATAGTCATCTTTGCAGAATATATCCCTGAATGGATGAGGAAGCAGTCGTTACAGTTAGTGCTATGTAAAAAAGATGAAGGCAGTGCAGTGAGCTTAGTTTTCCATTTTTGTCTGTCACAGATATAAATAATTCAAACATATAAGCATGCAAAAAAGTTGACAGTTGAGACTGCATGAGTCTTGTAGGATGATATTAATATTTTCTGTATGCTTCAATTTGATATTCTTTAGAAAAAGGGTTTTTTTTCCAAAGGATAAATCATTTAAAAGTTAATGCTATTTTTCACTGGGCACCTATGGTAAACTAGAATGTTCATGTGTGTGCTTATATAATTAAGCAGCCACACATTTCTTTCTCTTTGGGAAATACTTTCGCAAGTCACACTCCATATATGAAAATTTAAGATTATATCATCTGTTCAAGGTAAGCATTAGGAAAGGTATTAATATTTTATAATAGATTCTTAATCCTTTCTCTGTGTTGATGTTTTCATTATAGTTAAAATATGTTGCATGTTTACAGAAAGCCTGAAATCTCAATATGTGGTCCTATCAATTTTAATTATTTGAATCATTAGAACATCTAATTTTTTGCTTAAGGGTACACCAATGTACCATTGAATCTGTTTTTGTAGGTTTTTTCTAGTTTAATGTCTGAATCCAAATTCATAAAGAGTTGGAAAAATGAGATGTCTGAGCTATAGGATTCACAGGGATTTTATATGAAGCCTATTTAATCAGGATAACACTGTTATTAATATTCATAAAGTCAGCTGGAACACAAATGACAGACTATGGAGCCTAAAATTTTTTACTTGTGAATTTATTAAAAGCAGCTTAAAAAATTAATGGAATTTAAGTAAAGTTGACGAAAATGAAAATCTTATGCTAGCAGAAAAAAATCTATATTAGAACTTTGTCTAAGACCATCTTGCATTGATATCTTTGACAGATTTCATTGGTACTTAAAGAAGAAAGATGCATGAATGGTCATTTAAAAGGATTTAAACACATTGGCACATTAATTTTTACATGAATAATAAGTAGTTTCCAAAACCAATTAACTTACAGTGTACAAGATTTGAATAGAAAACTAGGACTGTGACATCAAAGGGCAAAGCAAATGTGCTGTACATTTTAAACTTTTAATAATAAGACTTCTTAAAATAATTTATTTCATTTTTACAGTGAGTAAAGTAACAGTGAAGGTTACTTTCACAGTTTGGGTCTGTTTTGAAATACACCAAGATCTGGAACCAATAAATATTTTAATGTTAAAGGCTATTGGTAAAGAACAATATCAGGTTTTTACAGTGATCAGGGGCTACTAAATCAAGATTTTCTACAGTTTCTCTGTGTGGAAAACATTTATATACTGACTACCACATGTTTTTTTTCCCATGCAATGTTTTTTTTCCCATGCTGCAAATTCCCATATGCAGCACTGGGAAGTGTTATTTCTGTAGTGGGCAAAATAGTTAGATCTGAGATTTCTTTCATTATTAGGAAGATACTGGATAGTTTATGTTCATATTTGCAGGTGGTTTTGTACTTAACTATGAATTTTATGTGACTGTTGCATTTTTATATTCAGCAGATAAGGGCAATTTTTTGTTTTCACTTCCTTTCATGATGTTCAAGTAGTTTAACACTAACACAGGTTGAATAAATAGATAGCAAATAAGGAAATTAACTATAGATTTAGAATTGACTCTAGCATTTGGATTATGGTTTCATTTTGTATTTTCAGTTTTGTGTCGGTCTACCAGTGGTTTGACTTTGACCAATAAGCTTTAATTTCCTTCAATTATTAGACAGACTTATTATTAAGAGATTCTCTTCAAATGAAAGTAAAGACTTAGAATAATTGTATGTATTGAAAACCTTCCTGGCCAGCTTCTTACTGTTGTGGTGAAGTTTAACACTGACTGAATAATGATGGTTCAATGATTTTTGGTGCTGAAAATACCTTATGTTCAAAGTACCTGCTGGAAAGGTACATCTTGAATGACATGACGTGCACAAGTCAGCTACTTATTGCAGCGTTTGTGTTCAGAACAATCAGTTTAAATACTTAGGGTCTGGAATATTTTGTTGTTCTGTTTACTAGCATTTTTGTTTCTAATTATGAGAAAATTGAGTGACCAACCCTAGGGAACCCCAAAAATCTCTGTTTGACTTTGACCAATAGGTGACCTTAATCTGATATCAACACTTTTTTATTTTCTCTATGTGTAAACCAGGAAATTCCTGTTAATTAGCAGAATCTATTTAACCTATGAAGACAAAGTCTCTTGACTTCGGTCACCAATCTTTCCTGTGCTATACTCTATTATTTCCGGGAGAGGGCAGCATTTTCCCAGATCAGGTACAGGATGACACATGCCCTGCTTAGACTGTCAATGTTTCTTGTAATTACTCCCAGTATATTTGTTGCTTGCTTATGAATTAACTTGCATTTATGGAACTAAATCATTCCAATCATTTAATTACACCTGAGGAGCTGAACTATAATTGCTTGCTTCCAACTAGGATCTGATATGGCTTGAGCAGTATTAATTTGGTGTTTACTTTTCTGAGTGCTAAAAGCATTAAAATGATTGTGCAATGGGATTACATTTTACTAATTGCTGGCATTCATTAGCTGGGTAAATGGCGAGGAAGAATGACTGTATATTGTGGAGGGATAAAATTATGGTTTTAAATAGTATATTACTAGGCACATTAAGGCCCTAAGACATGTTTTAAAATACTCCAGAGGTTATTAAATACCATATTTTCTTCATGTCTTGCTATATGAATATCTTATTAAAATACTGCAATTATTATGAACCTTTTTGTGCAATATGTAGGGAAATGGCTTCATTGACAGAAACCTATTTCTTGATATTAATAACCTTCTATATTTTCAGCTAATCCAAAAGTAAATGAGGAACTTAGGAAAAGATTGCCAACTTCAAATCAACACAGTTACACAG
>WEIV01020306.1:90568-114433 GCA_013390005.1 Calyptomena viridis
AGAAGAAAGAAGAAATGCTCCATCTTGGAGATGATACTTTTCTTTCATATGTAAATGAATTTGCTTCTGTATTATTCTAAAAAATAAACTACTTATAGACCTCTTTTAATTTATGGAATTTTGAGCTGTTACTGAGTGAAGTTAAAAGGTTTTTGAATCATATACTCTGTAAACAAAAAGAGTCATGGTGGAGTAACAGTGGAGAATTATTAAATCTGATGATTTAAATGTGTAATGACTTAATCAGGTTTAGTATTTTTAGACCTTTAGGGGTCAGCATACCCTAAGAATGGTTCAAAAGGTTAAGTTTTCCAAAATAGGCAAGTGAATACTGCAAACTGATTCTCTGTGAAATATTTTCTGTCTAATTGTTAGAAATGGTGTTCTGGTGCTGCTCATGGATATTTTTAAAACTGAATAGTTACTAAGTTTCGTGTGTCTTATTTTTCTGATGTATTGAATTAATATTTTGTTTTGTTTAGAAAGCTATTTCTTCCAAGCTAACAATTATGGATTCGTGTATCCAGTAGAAGTTGTTAAATAGACAAAAGTAAAATTTATACGCTTTTTTTAGCTTAATCATTAATAAGCCTTGTAATTCTCTATGCTTTTGCTTCTAGGAAAGTTAGAAAAAAGGAGTTATGGGTAAATCTCATGTCATCATACTGGTTTAGATGGGGAACTTTTTTTTCTTAGAATTGTATTTGGGTATTAACAGCTAAATTACATTCCCATCATAGACTATAGGTAAATTTCAGCAACATAGTGTTCCATAAGTGCCTTTGGTAGACATTCTGGTGCATTTGCTCATTGTATTAGTAAATCACAGCAGCTTTTCATTTTCTGTTTAAATATCTATGTTGAAGAGTTTTGTGTTCTTCTTGCTTTGACATCTGTGGTATCCTTCCTCTGTGTATCTGGTACTGCACTGTATTTCAATGTTCCTTGCTTGTAACCTGGATGTTTAAAAGCAGGGTTTAGAATAATGCTATAATGATTTATTCAAATTTTTTAATAGCATACAGAAATGTTGGAGAGTAAATGATTTGCCGACTAATAAGCATGGTAAAGCAAATCTGAGATTAAGTTCAGCTGACTGGATAAAAAGTCAGTGAAGTAATGAGAATTTTAAAAATCTAGCAAAAATGTTAGAGAAGTGGCAGGTTTATGACAGTTATGTGGGATAATATGTAACCTGTTAGTAGATGTTATAAAATTCTTGAAAGAAAGGTAGTGTTTAAGAGGAGTATATCTGAAGTGTTTGCTAGGTGAAATTTTCTTTTCAACTTTTCAAGTTGTTTGGAGTATAGGATCCCTGTGTGGATTGAAGATTGTCCTGGTATATTAGGAAGAACGAAAGAACATTTTATGTGCAAAGTTTGTTATTTTGTGTTTGTATCTCAATTTCAATGTGCTGTTTATCTCCACAACATCTAGTTTTTAATAGGAGGTTGTTCCCTTTTTTCATCTTTCTCTAAGGATGGTTGAGAGAATGTACTAGGAAGATTGGCAGCAGACCAGTGAAGACTATGTCATTTCAAAATGAAAAATGTTCAGGATCCAAGCTAGATAGCCCAGAAGAGTATTCCATTATAAAAATAAAATTGTATTGGCAAATAGTTGCATATTTTTGCATTGCAGTGATGGTGGATGTGAGGAAGCACATTGGACCTGACTGGAGTTGTTACTTTAGCAGGGTTTACATGCATGAGGGAAACTCCACAAACATTAATACTTTGAAAACACAAGAGAAAACCTGAAATTGGGTGATTTTTTATACATATACATTCGGGACTCAATATGACAGTTTTCCAAAAGAGTGAGCAGGATAGGAAAGTAGCGAGTGTGCAAATACTGGAGTTAAATTTGTGTCTCATTTGACTCATGTCAGGTACAGTGTTTGAATTGGTGCAGTTATGCTACTTCTGTATTATATAGTCTTTCACTGTTGTAATATTGTTGTTTATGTCATATTTCTGAGCATTCGTAATTTCAGGACAGGGCAGAAATTAGGAGAAGTCCTAGAATATCAAGTACTGTTTGGTCTGTTTTGACAACAAAATTATGGTTTTGCTGACTCCAAAATCAAGAGCATTGTATAATTATTACTTGTAAATTCCTAAAACAAGGTAATATATTGATTAGTTTTAATGGCAAAGTGGTTTCCTTTCTTAAAAGGTAGTTATTATTTTTCAAACATAGAAATAAATATATTTCTAAACCATTACTTAAAGCGCATATTGAAATTTAAGTCAGTGAACCAATTTCACTTGTAAGAATTACAACGCTTAGTTATGATCCATATAAACACTTGCTGTGTAACTTCAAAAGAATGCTGGCACAGCTTGTAAATATACTTTAAAATTGTATGTCTGGAAACTAGTTCAGAGGAGACTAGCTTGAAAGAGATGTGATAGTGTATATTGGAACAGAACTGCAGAATCAGCTCGTATAGGGAACTTTGGAAATTAAGTGTTTTATCTAGTGGTGAGCTTTTTTGTTTTGGGGGTTTTTTTTACATTAATGGTAACTGGGGAAAGGCACAGTCATATGCATATGTTAAGTAAAATGAATCACCTTTTTTGCTAACTTAGACTATCTTATTAGAAGTAGAAAGCTTATCTAGTTGTGTAATGATTTTAGTGTACTTTTTTGTGGGTTTGGTTTTGTAATAGTAATTACAAGGGCTTTTTTGTCTGGAATTACTATTGTGTGACTTTGGCACACACAAAGATGAATGAGTAAAGAAAGCTTTGAGAGTAATACGGCATTGTAAAGTTTTTTCATCTGATACTCTAGTTGGGTCAAAAAGCAGCTAATGGTAAAAGCGCTGCTTCCTCTCTCTCCAGAATATACCTAACTACAGCTGTAAACACTCTAAATCTAAAGCCCTTCTTCCAAGGTTGTAGTAGAGGCAGACTAAGCATACTTGACACATTGAAGTCTGTTTTCTTCTTTTACATGCCTCAACAGGAGACATCGTGAGCCTGTTCTCCCTCTCCTACCCTCTTAAAGAGTTGGTTTACCTGGGAAAGAAAGAAGGCCTGGCTGTTGTATGGGTGTGTACGCAGAGAAATCTATGTGATATGCTGAGACACAGAGTCCTCCACATCCATGTGGCTCAATTGATCAGTGTCTTCAATGTGTGCTGTGCTTTCAGCATCAAACTTGCTGTGTGCTAGCTATCAGATGTCCCCTTGCAAAGTGGCAAGCAAGGCAGAAAAGAGACTGAGAATATGAACTTTCATGAGTAAAACATAGCAAGTGGCTAGTAACCACTGAGCAACACTAAGTGTGGAAGATGAATAAAACGTCTTCCATGGAAAAAGAAGGAATAGTGTGACATGACGTAGAAGATAAGAGTGAGCTAATGATAACTGAAGAATCATCAAATACTGCTTGCTCTTTCCTGTAAATATAATCACCCTTTCATGTGTATAAATCCTCATCTCTCCTTTTTTCATCCCATTTCTTTCCTTGTATATTTTAAGTGATTGAATACAGTCCATTTCTGGCCAGGCTGCATGCAGAAAGACTCTTTGTCAGAATCACCAATTGGGTATCCAGTATTTACCTGACTCACTGCAGTGTTGTGAGTATGGTTTTGTTCAAACCTTTACAGTGCGCTCAGAATGCGTAGTGCCTTATCTGCACTGAGTGGTGCAAGCACTAAAGATGGGGACAATGCATACCTTGAAGTATTGCACTTTGAATCACTTAAGTGTGTAAAGTACGAGTGCAGCTAACTTCAGAATGTCTTGAAATGTGCTTCAGAGAGAACAGCACTTATTACCATGGTAATTTTTAAGTAGTGCTTCAGAAAGAGCTTTAGAAGACCTAGCAAGTGCAAGAGGAATTTGGCTATTTTCTTCTTTAAAAACATTCATTAACTCTATTTTTTAATAACTACAATGAGGCTTAAGAGCAAAGACATAACAAAAAATTTATTAAAAAGAGGTTCTTCAGGAAGTGTGTTGGAAACTCTTATCTGTGAGTTCACCTGCATCTTTAGGAGACTATTATTTGGAATACAGGGTGCATGGGCAAGTTGTCTTCTGGCCACTTTATGTAGAGTGATCTTTCTTTTATGTCAAACACTTAAAATCACTTTTTTTTTTTTTTTCCACTTCTAAAGCTGTAGCTTCCTGAGATTTTGTTTAGAACTCTTAATTCAGCAAAGCCTTAGTTGTTTGTTTGTGGTAGGGGAGGTTGAGTACATTTGGATAAGAGAATTTTCCCTATAATTAATGGGCATCAGGAAACATGACCCTGCCTAGATAAAAGGGAGTTCTGGATCATTAAGATTTAGATAATGGAAGGGGTTATATGTGAAAAGCAATTGTCTGATATGACAATAGCAAAAGACAAATGGAATGGGAGCATTTACTTTGTTTTTAGCTGGTTTAGAAAACATAAACACAGCATGCTTAGTAAAACTCCAGCAGACACTATGTTTGGAAATTATGTAATGACTCCATATAGGCTGTAATGATATCCTGAAACCCTGTATTTAAACTAACCTGAATTACAATGAGAGATAAACAGAATATTTACCCATCCCTTATGAGCTGCTGCTGATATGTAAATTTATTCTTCTACTTTGCACAAATATACTTTTGAGCTACTGCTTAAACACTTCAAGGTCCTTGGCCAAACAGTTTTAATGATGCCTCCAGTATTATGAAAGTGTGACATTTGATGAATGCCTTGTATAGTTGTGATATCAGGAAAAGTGTAAACAAAAAACGCACATCAAGTCATCGTGCAACACCTAGATAATTTATAATTTTACTGTTTATATCCATCTTGACATTTTTTATCTGCCAAAGGCAGGTTTCATTTGGAATCTTAATCTGAGATTTATTTGGTGGATCTGGAAATCATAGCTAGAGTTCCCACAGGAAATGGTCCATCTACCAACAGATTAAATGGCAGTCCTGCAGTTGTTAAGGGAGCTCTGCATTTAACACACATGCATACTCATTCAGTCAGCACTGTGGAGAAAAAATTAAAGTAGTAACCCAGGTTTAGGAACAATGTAGCTAAAAAGTCCCATATTTGCTGAATGACAAAGGGTTATATAGCAGCATTTCATTTTATTATTCGTGCTTGAATTTCTTGTTTGCTTTGTTGAGTCTGCTGACGAATACTAATAAATGCCTGCAACAATCCAGACGAGAGATGCCTGGCAACAAAGCTATGCGGTGGACCTCCCTGATCTTCTCCAGTTCACAACCTGACCTTTTGAAAAATTGGCTGGGCTAAGCTGCAGAATTTGGGTGTAATGGTTATTGTTAACTCCAGCTTTAGGATTTATTAATTTGTGTGATCAAGATTTACCTATACTTCAAAGTTTCAAAAGACCAAACACAATCATCCATCCATTAGAACTAACACTGTGTTTCAGTGAATCCCACTTAGTATCTGCCTAGAGATTCTGCTGTTTTGATGCATTTGGAATATAAATATGCTTTTTCAAGTGTGAGACCAATCCAATGAAAATCTGATGTCTTCTCAGAGACTAATGTTTTAAAATAACAGTATGTTAATGAATCGCAAACGGAGAGTGGCATGCCGAAGGAAACGTCTGATATTTACACATTAATAAATGCATCACGATTAGCTGCGGTGAATACAAAAGTAATGATTGGACACATATTTTAAAGGCTAAGAAGCATTTTTCTGTTTTAAATATTCAACAGTTTCTACACAATTGCTGTTTAGATGCAAAAGAGGAGGACAAAAGACTTTGTAAGAGAAACAGGCGAGGGAAACATCATTAGTAAAATAATCAGAATCCTTGGAGAATTGCAAAAAATTGCCTTTGTCAGAATAACTCAAACTGTTCTTAATCTCCTTCTCAATTTATTTCTTTATGAAGAGTGTTGCCAGGGTTCCCCTCAAGCACAGGTGAATAAAGAAGCATTCAGAGTAACACAGATTTCCCCCCACTTAAATTGCTAATACAGAATTCACTGTTCTCTTTAGATTCCTTTAAGAAATTAAAAAAAACCTGAACCATTAAGCTTCTGAGTTTTGTCTGTATTTTAGCAGACAAAATAGTTTCAAGCCTTTTTGTATGTATGTGTTATAGAGCAAACAAAAACATTAGTGCATAATAAAACTTTGGTTATTCTTATTTCATTTGCAGATAACTTTCTCAACAAAGTTCCAGTAAGAATATGTTGTTCTCTTTGGTAATTTTTTTTTTTGACAACTTAAATGATTATCTGTAGGCAGAGATCAAGCATTTGAATTGTATTGTTCTGTTCACCTGACTGACTTCTAGAACCATTTTAATTGTTTGGAAGTTCTCTGTGTTAGAATGATAGTAAATGTAATTTAAAAAAAAGGTTAATTTGTTTATTCTGCCTGTTATTGAAATTACAGGAAGTTTGTATATATTGCACTCTGCACATCTGTCTTCTAATAAAAAATACCATAACCTAACCTGTCATGTGAATTAAAATTATCATAATAATGGAGTGTCAAAGGATACCAATTTAGTTATTTTAAATTTATCTTAATTTTTTGTTTGGGTAGATGTTATTTTGTCATTCATAAGTAAAAATGGTATTTTTTTCTTCAAGTCCAGTAGAAATTAGTTTCTAAAGCCTCTCTGACAGAAAAGAATTTGAGGCCTCTGAAGAGAAGACAAGAGCAGGAAGGGCAACCAGTGGGGTAGCAAAGGCTCCAAGATGCAGCGTGGATACAGTGCCTTGGATTTCTGCAGTTTTTCCTTCAGCCATCGTGCCACGGTTTAGGAATAGTATTCTTCAATTACTACTCCCACTAAAAACACATGCTGCTCCTCCTCTTCCTCCAATGAGAGGCACAAAAGGAAGAAATCATGGATTGAGATAAGAACAACTTACCTGAAACAGCAGTGGGATAAGAAAACAGACAGTAACAGCAACAATACTAATGACAGAGGGTATAAGAAAGGAAACAATTCACATGGAAAGCTATCTCCCTCCACTTCCTGCAATAGACAATACCAGGCAGCTCCCTCCACCATGTTTTCTTGTTTCTCAAGGAACTCCTTCTCCCCAAAAGAGACTCCTTCGCTGCTGCCCCCAGCAATTATGTGAGGTGGTACAGAATAAACTGCATGTCCTAGCCATCCTCCCTCTTGGCTACTGCAAAAAATTAACCCTGTTCTGGCCAGAACCAGAACATTATCCTCCCATTATTCTATACCCTCTGCATCATGCCCAGATCCTACACCTTCAAACAAGCATGAGTATCATTTCCATAGTAAATGGCCATCCCTCCAAGATGTCTGTTGAGTTCATTTAGTCCATGACTCTGGGTTCTATCTGTTCTAGATGTAGCCTGACAGGCCTTGGATCCATTGTATCCCCAACTCCAGAACCCCAGGGATTGTCCACAAGTCTCCCTGGGTGCTTTTTGCCAGAGACTCCAAGAAGGACCATTCTCCTTGGATGCAGTGTAGGGCACATTTTCCACATCTCGTCCTGTGTGTGACTGGCCCCAGAGCTACTGCATGAATTTTATTTATGTTTAATTTGTTCAAAAGCTTCTTCTTGTTCAGGACCCACTTAAATCGTTCTTCCTCCATGATAGAGAGGACTTACAATCTGACTATAATCTGGAATACCCATCCCCCAAAAGCCCACAGTGCCCACAAAAGCCTGTTTCCTTCTTGCTGGTTGTTGGTGACATAGCTGCTATTTTGTTGACCACATCAATTGGAATCCGACAACGACCATCTTGCCATTTTATTCCTAAAAACTCAATTTCCTGGGCAGGAACCTTACATTGCTTTCTTTGCTTTATGGTAAAAACAGCCTTCAGGAGGATTTGGATTATTTTCTTCCCTTTTTCAAAATCGTCCTCTGCTGTGCTGCCCCACACAATGATGTCATCAATGTGTTATCAAGTGTTCTGGAGCCTCACCCTTTTCCAGTGCAGTCTGGTTCAGTCCATGGCAAAGAGTGGGGCTGTGTTTCTACTCCTGAGTCAGTTGGTTCCGGATGTACTGGATGCCCCTCCAGGTGAAAGCAGACTGTGGACTGCATTCTGCTGCTAAAGGAAGTGAGAATAACACATTGGCAACGTCAGTGGTGGCACCACCTTGCTGCCTTGGACTCCAGTTCATAAAGTTCCAGCATGTCCAGCACAGTGGCACTCAATGGTGGTGTGACTTCATTCAGACCACGATACTCTACACTCAGTCTCCACTGTCCATTACGCGCTGGCCATATCAGACTATTAAAGGGTGAGCAAGTGTCGCTCGACCATTCCCTGGCTCTCCAGTTCACAAATCACCTCATGGATGGGGGTCATGGAGTGCCAGCTGGTGTGGTATTGTGACAGTGCACTGTTGTGGTAGCCTTTGGTACCTGTTGTTCTTCAATCCTCAGCAGTCTCACAGCAGAAGGGACCTCTGAGTGAACAGGCAAGGTATTCAGCTGTCTAATTCCCTCTTCTGTATGGCAGCTGTCCCAAAAGCCCAGTGATGCCCTTTTGGGGCCTTGAAGTACTCTTTCCTGAGGGAATCTATACCAAGGATGCATGGGCCTCTGGGCCAGTCACAATAGGGTGTGTTTGCCATTCCTGTGACTGCCATTCTGCTGTGCTACAGAAGTGATTTATTGAGATCTTAGAGTCTGACTGAATAATCATCTTTAAGTTTACCCAGGTTTTTTTAGACATTAGAAAAAGTGCATCATGAAGGGACAACAATGTGCTCTTAATTGAGACTATTGGTTCTCATTATACAACACTACAGTGAAGGGACCTAAGTAATTGCTAACATAAGTAAATCTGTAGCAAGTCCAAAGACAAGTAAAACTGAACTTCTTGTTGTTTTTTTGGAGAATATGTATGTTATATTATGACCTTGTATTTTTGTACTGAGCTTTTGTAATTGTTTTCCATAAAC
The DNA here is from genome assembly GCA_013390005.1 of Calyptomena viridis. Classification (NCBI taxonomy): domain Eukaryota; kingdom Metazoa; phylum Chordata; class Aves; order Passeriformes; family Eurylaimidae; genus Calyptomena; species Calyptomena viridis. The sequence continues at coordinate 99,477 of WEIV01020306.1, forward strand.
AGGAATTGCTTTCTCCTTGAAAATTAAGTATAGCAACTTTTCTTAGGATTAACTCTGAAAGTTCATTTGCATATTGTGGGAAAGATAAAATAGTGAGGAAAAAGTCAAAAAAAGGAACAACTTTTGACATATGCATGTAAATCATGTGTATTGCATCTGTGTCAACTCAAATGTGAATGAAAAAGGGAATTACAGGAATTCTGAAAATGCATGAAGTATAAACCAATTCTTTTCACTTATGCCAGACAGTAGGATTTCTTCCACCAGACTAATTTTCTTTCTTTGCGTATTTATGCCTATAAAATCTTTTAATTTTGGTTCCCCCTCATTTTCAGGATTTATGCCTTTTAATCATTCAGTAAAGGGTGAACTGTCGAGCAATCTGAGTTTTTCACAGTCATTTTGTTTGATAGAAGTTCCAGTAGTTAAATAGCCAAGTGAATGAATGTTTGCCTTTTGACGAAACAGTTGACTCATCATTTTCAGCTCACGAAGGAATATTTGGTCATCGTACTAATTTGATTTGTATAGCTTGAAAAGTTAGTGGCTATCAGGTTGCGTTTGCAGTATTATTAATGTACAAAAACGTCTAATTTGAAAGTCAGTAATAAAGAATTATAAGTCTAGTGAAAATAAAAAGAAGGTGACGTTCTAAAGTAATGCTTTCACATGTATAGTTATTACAGCAAGTGTGGTAGATGTATAACTTGCAGGTGAAGCAAGATCAAATATTTTTAAGCTGTAGGAAGTGTGTCCTGTTATTCCAGTGGGAATAGGTTAGCTTGGTTTAGGGCCAGGGTGACTCTTTGCTTTGATAGTTTTGCTGGATAGTGAGTATTCCCTCTTGTTGTTTGAAATTTTTGGTATTTAAAATTTTGGTATTACACAAACACAAAGAAACCTCACAGACATTGAAGCTGTGTTATTGTTTAGACTGAGAAGAAAAAATACGCAACTGCAGCCCAGACAGCTAACTCCATCCTCAGCTGCATCAGAACAAGTGTGGCCAGCAGGTCAAGGGGAGTGATTCTTCCTCTCCACTCTGCCCTTGTGAGACCTCGCATGAAGTACTGTGTCTGGGTCTGGGGCCCCCAGCACAAGAAAGATTTGGACCTGTTGCAGCAGGTCGAGAGGAGGCCAGAAAGATGATCAGAGGGCTGGAGAACATCTCCTCTGAGGACAGTGAGAGAACTGGGGTTGTTCAGCCTTGAGAAGAGAGGACTCTGGGAAGACCTCATTGCAACCTTCCAGTACTTGAAGAGAGCTTATAAAAAAAACATGGAGAGCAACTTTTTACGCAGGCAGATATGATAGGACAAGGGGAAACAGTGTTAAACTAAAAGAGGAGCAATTTAGGTTAGATATTAGGAAGAAATTCTTTACCCAGAGGGTGGTGAGACACTGGATCAGGTTGCCCAGAGAACCTGTGGATGCCTAGTCTCTGGGAGTGTTCAAAGCCAGGTTTGATGTGGCCCTGGACAACATGAACTAGTGAGTGGCATCCCTGCTCATGGAGGAGGGATTGGTATTAGATGATCTTTAGGGTCCTTTTCAACCCAAACCATTCTATGATTCTGTGATTAATAGTAAATTATAGTTCCTCAATCAGTGAATTCTTAAGGCCTTTTAGTAATTGATGTTGCACTTTCTTAAATACAGCACAATGTTTTGTTCTAAATTTTTTCAAATGTTTTTAATCTGCGAGTGTCACAGTGTCATAGCTACTGAGTTTGCAGTCAGCTTTGCTTGCATTCTCAGGGTGTATATGGCTCATTCTCTTCCTTCCTGCTTTTACTCTTTTTCCTAGTATGCCTCTTACTGTCATCCCTCTAGGGATTCACTCATGCAGTCTTTTTCAGACAGATGAGAACATACTATATCTATGCCACAGACTAGCTTAAAACAAATACTAGAGGTAGGTACTAGTACACTTGAAGCTGATTTGATGCACCTAGGGCTTCCAGTCCTCATTTGCAGGCAAATCCATAGCCAGTCCTGTATTTTGAGGAGCTGTGTGCATGTTCCATTGGGTTTTGTTTATTTTCCCCTACTCTTATTCCATGGAGATCCCCTGCAAACCTCTGAGCTGATCAGTGCAATTTGACTAGTGGAGTGCTGAAAGACTACAAGTAAGAGGAAGGAGGTGACCACTCAATTTCTGCTGGATGACAAGACTGCTGAATATGCTGAGTGGTAAAACAAAGGAAGCTACTGCCTCAGTCTTTCAGTTGAATCTGCACCTTCTGCGCACTTATCACTGTTAGTACAGGATTCTCTAATGCTGTGCTTTCCCAGGTCTTGGTGCCAATCCCCCACTTCTTAGAAGAAGCTAAGAGAAATAGGGGGTGCCTGTACAGTGTGATAGGATCAGTGTTTTTACTTGACTTTTTAACCACTCCCAGTTTAACAACATTGAATTCTGTTCTTCATTTACAGTTTCAAGCCATGACAGCATTATCTTCCCCTTATGTCCCTCACAATCAATTCCCAGATTTAATTCTAGTGTCTTTATATTCCTTCTTCCTAACATTTGCTTTTCTTTCCCTCAATGTGAACAATCTATTCATTCAAGATAAATACATACAGAAGATCAGCTGTTCAGCTTCTCCCTATAGTGAAATATTAATCTGGGCTACTGAACTCGCTATTTTATATGGAAAATAATTTGTTTAGTGTACTCAAGAACCAGAATCAGTGGTGGTGGTACCACTTAATAAAATCTACATAATTTTTTTCCGAAGCTTGTGAGGCTGTTTTACCCTTTCACTGATGTTCCCTGTGCAGCCTGATTATTGCATATGCTACTTACTCCCCAGTGTGTGTCTGCAGCATTGGTAATTAGTGCACAATACGATTTGCAGGAGGCATGAGGAAAAGCACTGTAGTGCATTGATTAAAATTGCCACTTGGTTTACCAATTGCAGGTAATAGGCTATATGAATAATAAAGTGGTTTTGAAAATAAAAAAATCCCTATGCCCATTGATCTGACAGTGTTCAAAATGTCTTCCCCAAAACATTCTACTGACAAATTTAGCATGTTAATAAAAACAAACAAACAAAAATGTTACAGCTTTATTAAATAAATGAAAACCTCTCACCTGAATGCCTTTGGGCAGAGTGCTTCTAATTCTGAGTGGAGAAGGCTACCATCATCTTCTCTCTTACAAAGTCAGTAGAGAAAAAAACGATGCTCTGTGTTTTGCCCAATGTTTCTGGGAATGCCACTTGCTGTGTTGCTACTGACTTTTACTCATGTGCTTGAGGGAATTGAATCTGGATGAAAAGGTGTGCTGCAAGTGTAGACTGCCTAAAGAAGCAGCATTAGCACTAATAAATGCGAGCGTGGGTCTTGTCCTATTCTAAAATATCTTGTCTTTTTAGTTGCATGAACTTACAGTTGGAGGCGTAAAACCCCTTATCTTGACATGCCCTAAGGATTTACCCTGAAGTGCAGATGCTAGTGCAGATGTTTACCCCATCATGCAGACATGTTTACTTCTGGTTTTAAAAGTCAAAATCAAAATCTGTCTGCTGACTTGATCTGTCATCTAGAGAACTTTGCTTCTTCATATTCATATGTGAAGAATATATTGCATCTTCGTATTCAGGATGTTATGGAAAGGCTGCTGATGCTCATCTAACCTGCTTACCCTGGGCTGCTCCTCCATGTAGGCGCTTGTAATACTGTTGGAGTGACCCAGGAAGTATTGCATGTGACTGTATGGCTCTGGGGGTGATGATCAAGGGCATGGAAACCCATGTGGTGTTAGACTTGGTCCTTCTAGTAAGAGGGAGGTGCATGGAGGGTTCAGTGAAGAATCACAGAATTACAGGATATGCCAAGTTGGAAGAGACCCACACGGATCATTTTCAGACAACCGGAAGAACCCTCATGTTCAAATGTCCTGGTTCTCATGGCGGACTACAATGATGCTAATAATCTGCTGCACTGAAGAGCAACAGCAGGGCACAAGTGATCTAGGAAAGTACTGGAGTCTACTAATGACACTTTCCTGATACAAATGATTGAGGTGCCAACAAGGTGATCTGTAGTGGTTCCTGCCAACTGCAATGACCGTCTGAACAATTTTTGAAGTCCTGGCATTAAAGCAGCAAATTAACAAAACAGGAACTGTGAAAAGAAATAAAACTTACTCAGTTGGTTACTCTTATGCTAAGGGAGCAGCCAAAATGTCATCTAAAAATCCTAGCACTCTGGAGTGAGGTTTTTCTTCTTCAACTTTCATGTAGTCTGGGCCAAAGGAAGATACAGTTGTGCTAGACAAGGAACAAAGGTTCATGGCAATACACACTTCACCTGAGGCATTTCACATATATATAGCTTATAGAATAAGTTGATGCAACTTATAAGATGATACTAGAGAGGAAAAGGAGAAAAAGCTCTTATGGCAAGTGAAGTGTTGCACTTCCCCTGCAGTGTATGACAGCATAATTTTCAACTATATATATATACAGACACTGCATCTGAGATGGGAGAAGTGAACAGGATGACATTTCATAGAAAGTTCTTTATAATATAAATTGAATGCGAAACACATCTCAGACAAGTGTACTCCTCTATATAAAAAGCTTTGCAAGTATGGAAATTCAGAATAGGTTAGTTTTCAGATAGCACTGACTGGAGAGAATTCCAAATTTTGCCCTTATGTGTTGTCGCTCCTAAGTTATGACAAGTTCTTAGAGTATATTTGGTGTGGTTTTTTTGAATTTATGTTTCTTTAGAGATCCTTGTTCTTTACTATAAGGAGAAGCAAGAGGTCAAATCCAGTTTTTAGATGTAGCAACACTTCAGAGGAAATCTCTGCTCAAAAATCTGCAGGATTTCAGCCTGTGGAAACAGTGTGCATTTGTTCAAAGAATCCAGGTGGCTGTGGCCTGTGTTCACTTTCTCCATTAGCTGTGAAATTATGTGAAGAACACATTTCAATCACAGTGCTGAAAGTCGTGTTATGACAAATGTTTATCAAGTTATGGTTCCCGTGTGTTTATTAGTGCTCAGAAACAGATTCTGATATACTGTTGTCATGGTTTAATGAAAGGATATGATTTTAATATGAGGCTTACAAGGCCACATGAATTGAATAAAAAGATAGCTTTTATTTGAAAAAATATTTATTTTTATATATATAAATATATCTATAACTAACTTGTAGATAACCAGAGGGGGCGCTGCAAGCAACAGTAGGTTCCTGGGAGACCCGAAAGGATGAAGTCCTGGTGGTGAAAGGGTTTGTGAAAAAACGGGTCCCCATGGAATTGAGAATCCTGGAGCTGATCATGTAGGCTCCTGGGAGCATTGGAGTTCTCAGGGAGGGTTTACTGGTGAACAAACGTGAGTCCCAGGGAGTGGGGTGTCCCGGGGTGAGATGGAAGGGTTACCAAGGAAATTCCCAGGGGCCTGGGAGTTCTTGGGGAGCGGTGAATGTGGGTCTTTCTGGGGAGAGAGGAAGGTCCTTGGAAGGGTTACCAATCATGAGGGAAGTCCCAGGGGGACTGGGACAAGTCCCAGTCCCTGGGAAATGGAATGGAAGGGATAGAAGGGGGAGAGGTGTTACTGGCAAATCAGGGAGAACTGAGGAGGAGCGGTTGGATCTCTGCTACTTAGACGTTAGCATGCTGCTGAGATGGTTCCTGCAGCTGTAAGAAGAGTCCCGGGGGCTTGCGAGCTGGCAGAGACTGCTTGCAGCCAACAAAATGGTGGCTGCAACAAGCACAACAGTATGGGTCCTCTTCTTAGGCCCCACCTGGTCCCAAGAGCATGAGGGCTGCTGGCAGCAAGCATTTACACAGTTCTGTCCAGTCCCAGAGTTCCTCGTGCCCTGCACATGGACAATTGTTTGGGTTTGCTGCTTCTTCCCATCCCGGGGAGGTCTCCTCTTCCATTGGACTGTTGTTGTTTCTGGCCACTTTCAGGGTTCTTTCAGCAGGAAAAGTTCTTTGTCTGTCAACCGCATGGTCCAAAATGGTGCCCAGCCCTCCACGGGTTCACCCCCTCACCTGCGCCGTGCCCACCAGGCTGGCACCACCATAGACAACTGGAGCAGCGGCAGGGAGGAGCGGGCAGGCACGGCAGCAGGTACCAGAGCAGGCACAGAGTCTCACCACCACGCCGCCGGAGCAGCGCTGCCCTAGACAGGCACAGCAGCCAGATGCCCGTCCATGCCGTCCGTGGGCAGCCCCAGGGCCGCGGTGGGGCTGGGCGTCCCCTTGTCCCCCCGGCGCTGGGGCTGGCAGCAGACCAGCCGCCACAGCCCGCCCAGAGCGGCCTGCTGCAACCACCTGGAGCAGCACTGGAGCAACGTCCCGCCATGCCAGGGGCCCCGCACCTGGCAGCCAGGGTAGGGGACAGCCGCCTCAGGCACTGATGGAGCCAGGGCGGCAGGAAACAGCAGGAGGCAGGGGGCCAGGAGTGGTGGCAGCAGTGGGCAGCACCAGTGGCCACGCGCAACAGGGACCACGGGGCCCAGAGTGGCCCCAACACCCGAGCAGCACTGGGACAGCCTGCCACCGGCAATTGGTGGCGCAGCCCCTCCCCACCAATCCATTTCTCCAATAAAAATAAAAGTTTTTTGAACACGTAGCTGAACCATGACAGCTGTTGACTCTTATTTCTTTGGTACAAAAATCAGTGGTTATAGTTTACAGGTATGATGGGAGTGGATCCAAGTAAGTTTGTGCTGAAGTGGATGAGAATACAGATGAGCAGCGGGTACCATAACTTTTTCCTCAGAGTAATAACACATAGCTTTGTATTGGAACTTATTAAACTAATTCCAGCCAGTTCACAAGTCAGTGTCCTCAGGCTGTTTCCTGTGCCATTGGCTTTGTCTTTTCTTCTTTAAGGAATGAAGAATCTATTGCAACAGATTTTAGAGACAGTCTTCTGTACTTTTGACTTGGAAACTGCTTGTATGTCTTACATGCAGCATGACACCCTGATACTGATTGATGTGTATTTTTGAGCTATTTCTACTTTATTTCAACTGTATAAACAGTTTCTTAGTATTTTTGAGAAGGATGTTATAAGATGGATCAGAGAATGTATATCCTATAATTTGTCCAAAATGTTTGGAAACTAACTTTTTTAAATAAATAAAAGCTGCAGTGTTTGTTCTCTACTAATCTAAATAAATGAATGAAGAATATATGCACCTTTTTTCCATTTGCAGGTTTTTTAGGCTGCTTCCTTCTCATTTTTTAATATAATTCTATAATTAAAACTTACTTGTTCTTACTTTATGGAAGAATATTTGTGGTATGTAGATCTTTCTTTCATTTAAATACCTTGATATTAGAAATACGTCCTAAAAAATATCTAGTAGCTCAACTTAAGAGAACTATCACTCTAAACATTTTAATCAGATAATTTTTCCCTTTGGCACAATTTCTGCTTTGCATTCTTCAAGTTGTTTAGTTGTATGGGCCTGTACCTCACACTCTACAGGAGTGAATAATGTGTCCTTAAATTTGTTGTTGCTAATTACAGCTTGATGATGTTCCTCTTGTAGCCAAAATGGATTTGAAAGAGACCTCACTGTAAGTTAAGAGTATAGTTAATAACCTGAAAATCTCTCTCTCTGTAGCAGAATTTCATCATGTCTCACTATGGTACAGCTGACTTTTACAAAAGTTAGGTAAATAATTTTCTACTGTCAGCATTATTTTAAGCGGAAGAGAGATTAGGAAATGGTGATGAATTTTTTATGTTTCCATGAGAAAAATCCAGTAAATAGGTCGTGCTGTTTACGGCTATGCTGTAGGTAACACAGATATCATTCCTGAGTAGGAAGAAGCAGCTGTGAATTTGGAAGTAAATTACTTATTCCTTTCTGCTACAAATAAGAATATAGCGAGCCCCTTTTGAATCAGAAATCTCAAGCTTGTGCTTCATTCTTCAAATGAGAAAATGTGTTTGCTCTTCTTTCCAATTAGAAACATGTATCTTGGAACAGAAAAAAGAAGACTTTCGTGCTCAATTTCAGTTTTATCAGAATTCTCAAAAAAACCCAGAATTTTTCATCCAGACAGAAACCGAAGCACTGAAACTTTCAGATTTGCCAGTAGAGAGTCGAAGAAGAAGAATCATAAATGATTGTAGTTCTAGTCCTGAAGAATCAAGGTAAACGCAAGAAATATCCCTATATGTAATTTTTTCTAGATTCAAATTACAGATATGAGAAACAGTAAGTCAGCTTTTTAGTTAGACTCACCATGTTTGCCCTTCTTCTCTTGTGGAATGCAGCTTTTCACCATTGTATTCTCTAGCACTCATTGAAAATATGATCATTGCAATGGTTTTTATCACACAGTGTGGGTATTTCAGTGATTGTGATCTCTACAGAGAATTTTGAAAATGCATCCTGAACAGAATTAAAACAGATCTAAAAGTCTAGTAGTATCTGTGGCTTTACACAACAAGCACAGTGTATCCTAAATCTGATGAGTGAGTAGGAAGCAGGAATAAAGCATCTAGGAAGCAGGAATAAAGCAGTGTGAAGTCCAAATGAAATTGGAAGAGTAAAGATGAGGCACTTGTTGCAGTCTGTGACATGAATCTGGAAAAGGGCAAATACGGTTGAAAAGTTTAATACAAACTCGGAACATTTTATTCTGTCATTAATTTTGGTAATTTCTTGTCATTAACTTTTGTTCTGTGCAATGGCCCTCTACTGCAGTCTTAAGAAATACATACATTCTTTTTATATGTGACATAATATACAAAGGTATAACTAGATGACAAGGAAATATGCTGCCAGTTTTGAGTGACTCAGGCATTCTGAAGACCAAGTCATAACTGAGAGTGGCGGAGTTGCTTTTGAAAATGAGAGCAAGGCTGCAAAGCCTTGTTACATACTTTTGAAAAATATGCTAATTCCTCACATGTCTAGCAGTTTCTACATCTGCTTTTGTTATCTTTATTAGGAACTAGTGGTGATTTATTGGGCCAAACCCAATCCATACTACTTTTTCATTTGTCTTGTTGCCTTTTTTTAGGGACTGAGATATGCCTTTAGAGCAATGAATCCTGCACTAAAAGCCAAATATAATCCAGAGTGCTTAAGTAGAGAGTCAGCCAAAGATTGTGGCTCTTACTTTTCACCAGTGCCACTCCCACTGGCAATCAGGCTGAACGCTGGGATTAACCTCCCACAGCAGTGAGCATATTGAACCATCTCATCTGCAAGTATGTTACGTGTAGGATACTAAAGCTGTGTGCCAAAACCTCATTACGGTAGATACTATATAAATTGCACAAAATCTGTCCTTCCCCAAATAGTTTGTAATTAGAATATATGATAAAATATCTTCATACAGAAAAACACAGGAAATATTGAGTCAATGTTGATTTGCATTGTATATGATGATCTTGGTGTACCATCAATGTGATTCATCATTATTTCTTTTAAGGAGAAAGAAAGGAAGAAAACATTTCAGGAAAGAAAGCATTCCAGTTAAGATGATGATGAGTTATATTCAAACTTGTTCATGGAAACAACTTGAGTTTTGTAATGTCTGGGCAATAGTATCTAGAGGTTTTTTGGTTTTTTTTTTTCCTTCCTAAATACAGCACTGAAGAAAGAAAAGCTAACAGAATGCTCCCTGAATTTATACCCTTATGGAAGGATGCTGCAGATTTAGGTGGAAAAACAGAAACTGCATTCCTTTTGAAAGAATTGGACACTCTGAGGGCCAAAAATAAAAAGGTACAATTGAGATATTCAGATCACAGTATTTGCTTTTTTATGGTTGCCTTGAAAAACATACATTTTAAACTGTTCCTGATTTAGTTTTATTATTTATTTTAGTGTACCAGTCACTAGCTTCCTGACATTTTGGATTCTTATTATCTGCTTAAGAACTGTTTCTCTGGAATTAAGAAAAACCCTTTTAGCCTATCCTCTGAATCTTTTAATCAGTGTCGTGTTCTTGCACCCTGGATGAAAACCAAGAAGGACCAAAGACAAAGCCAGAACTTCATGAGTAGAGTCTTGAGTTCATGCTTCTGATGCTTCTGTACATGTGGCCCAGATAATGAGTGTGTCCTGGTAACTTTTCTTTGTTGACAGGAAGAAAATTCCATCCTACTTGAACACTGCCTTGCTTCTAGCATTAGTTGTGGTTGCATGCGCCTAAACAATGTAACAGTCTATAGTCTTCCCATGAAGTGCCATTGAATATTCAATGGCAAGCTCACATATCTGTCGAAGAAGAGATTTAGTGAATACCCATTTAAAAGAAAGGACTTAAATATGTCAAAGAATACCGCTTTTCTATCTGATGATGAACATGAAAAATTATGGATCTACACCACAGTTTCTTCAGGCTGTGGTGTCAGTACTCTTGGTAGGAAACAGGCTATTTGCCATACACAACTTTCATTATATTCCATCTGATTCTGAACTTCCTTAGCAAGAAGGCTAGTGATACCTGAAGAAGAGAATCCCAAATAAAAACAATGGCATGCACATTGCTACTTGTCTCACAGAGCAAGATAGGGCAGATGTTAAAATGTTAAAGATGTTAAATGTAATGTTAAAATTTTTAACATTTGTTCTTTAAACAAATAAATATAATAAATTGAACTTCTATTGTAATTCTTAGTGTTTGTATTTGTGGGGTAAGAAATTATTATTTACAAATTTGTTGTGGTTAAAATTGCTGGTTGACTGTTTCAGCCAGATAATAATCTTACAGTACATTTGTTCAATTCAGCTTCAAGATAAGCTGACTGAAAAGGACAAGGAGCTGAAAACAATGAAACTGGACATAGAACTGCAAGAGAGAGCTGCAGAGGCTAAGATTGCAGAAAAGATTGCAGGTACAGTATGCAAGCGTTTAACAGATGGCTGTATGGCTCATACAGTACCTGTGGTTGCTATATGACGTGGCCTAGTGGATGTTAGCTTTATTTACTAAAGGAGGGAAGATTTGACTTTTTTTTTATGTGTGGCTGTTTAGAGTTGCTTAGAAAATAGGTGGCTTTAACATCCTGGTACTGGTATTAGTAGGAGCTTTACCTGTATTCATACTGATTTGGGCATTAAATGCATTGTTAACACCATGTCAATCCAATCACAAAAAGGTTGTTTGTTTTGTTGGAAGGTCCTGAACAAACAAGGGGAAATAATGATTACCAGTGCCTCTACCTTTCAACCAGCAGTTCAAATACCACTTATTGTTTTAGCTCGTTCAGAGCAATACTACCCCCTCCCTGTGTATGGAGATAGTCGCACATTCACCTCAACTGGAGACCTGCACTGTTCTTGAAAAATCTGTTCTTGAAAAATCTTCTGGTTTGGTAGTTATAATGAATTTTTGTTGAATGATGGTACGTCTCCAGTGAATGAAGTTTATGTGAATTGTCAAAAGGAAAGGTTTTTAAGTTAGTAGTTTAAAGTGAGTGCGTGATTATATTTGTTGTTAAATGTTCTTTGGGTAGATGTAGAAGGATGGAGACAGTTTGTGTCCTATGCTTTCTGATATTGCTAAAGTAATGAAGCTGAGTTTTTTTATTTTTGAAAAGTGACTGTGCGTACAGTGTACCCAGTGGATGAAAAATACTCTAAGGTTTTTCTGGAAGTGTTTAAAAAAGTGAATGGGAGTGCTTTTATAAATAAATTGTATTTTTTGTTCAGAAAGAAAGTGTAAGCTTGGTAGAATTATTTTCTCATAGATCTCACACACTTCATGGAGTATTAATAATACCTGTCCCCAAAATATTGGTACTGAAGGGAGGAGTAACTGTCTTCAGGAAAATGGAGCAGATAATAAACTCTCTAGCTGAAAAACAGATAGCTGACTTTCCACTTAATACCAAACTCCTGAGAATGCAGTATACTGTGAATATTATAGATAGAAGAGATAGTGTGTAGATTTTCTGTGGTGGGGGAATGGAAAGGCAAATCTAGTCAACATCTTAGAAAAAAAATATGGGCATAATTTTATTCTTACTCAATTTCACATAACTGCTTGCTTTATTTTCAGAAGAAAAAAAATCACACTGTGTATCATTGTTATTTTCAGCAGTCAAAAGCTAATGCAAATTGTTTGGGTTGGATCTGAAGTTTTGTGTTTGTTCCTGGATATTTGCCCAGTGTTTTACCTCTGTACTTGATTCTCTTTGATATAGGTGTTCATTGCTCATTAAAACTTGGAAAGAAAGGTGTGTCAAAAACATGTTTAGTTTCATTTTTTTTGATACAGTTGAAATACTTGTGAATAAATTATTGTTTTCTTACACTAGTGTTTAAACTTGCTAGTTATGTCCTAAGCATATTTTTCTCTTCAAAATAGTGTGGCATGAATATGGGTATAATAATTTAACATACTTACTCTGTTTTAAAAGTAAGAAGAAACGAAATTTTAAAGAGAGCTACAGTGTGTAATAAGAATGACCTTTAAAAAATAACCTTTTTTTCCCTTTTATGAGCACAGGAAGTATAAAATCCTTGAAATGCTGAGAGAGGGCAAGAGGCTCCTTACTACTTATGCTGTTTGCCAAAAGGAAGCATCGTTAATATTTCACAGTTTTTTTTGCTTCCTGTCTTACAGTTCTAAGAATGTTACCAAGTTTGGATAAATGGGTTGAAATCTGGAATGGTGTAAACCAAATGAAATTTGTGGAGGTCTGTGTCTCTCTCTCTCTCATAAAAGCCTTGGATGGAGTTCTAGTACACAAGCAAAACCTAATAAAGAAGAGACTGTGTTTAAGGAAAAACTTTTCCTGTTGCGTTAACTTCTTTGAGGAAGGGAGAACACATGCTGCTGGGATTTCGTGTTACTAGTTAATGTTTAATTGCTGCAGTGTATAACACATGGTATACTGAAGCTTGTAAATATGGGTGTTTGCACTTTTATTATCACTTAGTACTGACTTTATGATAAGTAAGTGACTCCACAAAATTATATTGTAAAGAACATCAGAAAGGTACACCATAAAAATGCTACCTGCCTTGAGGAATATTACGATTCTGTTTTAAAAGGCAGCACTCTAATTGATAGGTTTTACCTAAACAAGTCCCATGGAAAGAACAGAAAAACTGAAGACAAAGGCCATTTTTAAATGAAACTACAACAGTCTTCAGAAACAAATAATCCAAAGATTGTCACTTTATGATTTTAACTTTGCTCAGAGGAAGAAGCAAAGAAGTGTAAATTTGTGAAATGCTTCATGAGAGAAGAAGAAAAAGTAGAATTAAGGCAGAACATATGCATGGTGGAAGAGAAAGTATGTATGCAGTAAATAACTTATTTTCAAAAGGTGTTAATATTTAAATTTTGCTAACAGGAAAATGGATTTTATAACTTCCTTAGGTCCCTATGTCAGCTAGTTATAGCTATAGAAAATTAGGAAATTTGCAGGTTTTGGTTGCAGATTTTTAATCATTAGATACGAATGTTTCTGGTGGTCATAGCTGCTACAAATTCCTGCAGTTTCTTCATTATTCGTCTGTTGGATTTTGTGTCATTTTAAGCCAATGTTGAAAGGTACCATTAGTTTGACTTCCCATCATAAAGAAGAACAGAAGTGAAGGCCGAATCAAGAAAATCAAGGGAAGAGCACATCATAGAAGAACAAAGACCAGGATCACGGAAGGAAAAAAGGAACACCACATATGAACTGCATATGAAGAATAGACAAATCTTGAAATTTGGGAACTGCAGAACTCATATGTTGAACAGAAAAGGAATGGGTGCCCCTTGTGGGAGGAGAAGGGGGGAAGCATTATGCATCTTCTGAGGACAGACTAGAAGATAAAGATGGAGGCATTGCAAAGGAGTAAGTCTTCAAAAGAACTAGCAAGAGAACAGATCTCACTTTGGACATAATAAGTGACTTCATTTTCTNCCTGTTAGGGGCCTTTAATGCCTGAAAACTGCATTAGTGTTCTTTATATGCTCTCTGAAAGACCAAGGTTATGATAGGAAACATAGTGTGGAAAAAGGCAAAAGCAATACTTCTAATATGGTGGTATATGTTACACAGCTTTCAGTCTCTTGGAAACTATGTCAATACCTGCAATGAAGTCCCTATTTCAGCTCTTTTTTTATGAAAATGTTGTGAGTTTGCATTTGTGGTATTTTGGAATTCCTGAATATGGCATGCAAATGTTCATAAACATTATTTGAAGTTTCCTAAATTAACTCAAAAAATTATTACTGAATATGCATATGCAATAGTTTTAATAGCAAAAGTAAAAACAAATATCCAGGTGGCTATTAGCTTAGAGTTAATTTGATTTAATATCCCGTAAAGTGAGAGGAAATAAGTAATCTTGCCAGTAATAAACTTTGGGTGGCAATAACTTCCAGTACAGAAGAAAAGTATTTTCCATTTCGTCAAAGCTCACTTTAGAGTCCCTTTTTAGATGTTATTTTTCTTTCCTGCATGTCATCCATTAAAGATTAGCTGTGGAAGGTTGGAGCATGGAGAGATTATGAATGACAGAACAACTCCTGCAGAATAATAATCAGTTTTTGGTATTTAATGCTGTTTGACTTTTGCAGACACATTTCTTATTAACCTTTGGTACAAACAGAAATCCAGGTTCCTGATATCTCATGGAGAAGATGAATTCAAGATCCTCTTCCAATTAAACTGAAATAAGGCCAATATTGGGCTTTAGCCAAAAGAACTCAATAGTTCCTAACTCTTGTGTTTATAAACCTAAATGTGAATTATATTTTACAGTCTACGTAGGTAATTCATATACTTCCCTAATCCAGTTTTCTGTGTATAATTTGTTTATATGTATAGTCTTTATAGTTCTTAGGGCAGTTGTCCTATTTGTGTTTCATTATGGAATATTATTTCCTGAATATTTTTTCAGAATATTACCTGATAAATAACACAGTTTTTAAAATAGCTGTAGGATTTGAATCCTCTGTATAGAAAGGTAGACAATCCATGTAAATGACAGAAAAAAAAAACGA
>WEIV01020307.1:24330-40496 GCA_013390005.1 Calyptomena viridis
AAGTCTCATATTTGACTCATGTCCAGAAACAGGAATCAAAATGAACTATTAAGCTGTAGTCTAAACGTTTGAAGATTTTTGAGCTGGGGACATTATACAGCCTTAAATGGTAAAAACAGTTAAGTCCTATCCCAATAAAATCCCTGGAAAAATAATCTTCTACAAATAAGATGAAGATAAAGTTCCAACAGACCATAAATTGATTTGGAAAAGTTCACATTAGAAAAATCAAATTGACAGCAATAAGCACCCCATTCAATAGTATGAAACCAGGTAAATATTTTTGCACTAATCGTACGTATTAAGTCCATTGTAAAAACATTAAAACCTACTTGGACTTCCAGGCACACTGAAGCATTTTAATGACAAATGTATCATGATTCTTATTCCTGCTGTCTACTGCTTTTCTCTTCTGCTAAGCCTTACATTCCAGCCTAATAGCAATATATTTTCTACTCCAATCAACCATACTATTCAGTGGTATTTCCTAGAAAAATTTTTCTTGTGTGTCAGATAAACACACAAGAAAATCCTTCAGGGACAGCTTGATATACCACAGATGCCAGTTGAAATAATACTGAACCAAGAAATTAAGAATTTCCTTAGTGAACCTATCAGTACAGAAAATGTGGTAAAAGTACATATGTTTTAGCAAAATTTAACTGTATCAAGCATGTGACTTGGACTTCATTCCATAATTTTAAAGCCATGTAGGTTCAGAAGGATCAGAAAAGACACGCTGTGTGAAAGATCGACTGCGGTAAAAATAAACTGAAAAAGTCTACACAAGCAGCATGATGGTACTGCACTATTACACGATCACAAATGTTTCATTTGGGAAAGAAAATAAGCTCATTTGTGGTATTTTAGGATAGGTAAGTCCTTTTCACAATTTTCTGGTTAAAAATAATTTGGCAGTACCTGACTAGACAAACACGGTGACAAAAAAAGTTACCTTGCAGGTGCCACACAGGATCTCATTGAGGGTAAAGCAAAACATTATTTCCTTAAGAAATGGCTGAACTTCTATCAACAATTAAACACTTCATTAAATCAAGCAGCACATAACAAAGAAGTGTGTGAATTTTCAGCGGAACTCAAACATCAGTGTTCTCACACAACTCTGTGCTTCCCACATTTTCAGGAATTAGACCTGCAAGTTTCCCCATTTTTACACATGTTCAAAGAATTTAACATTATTAGACTGTCATAAATGACTTAAGATTTTTGGCAGGCCATCTGCTGTAATAGCTTTGAATTTCCCTTAAGTGCATATTGTGGATGACTTATTTTAACAAGAATTAACACTACCTTGTGGCTCAGACAAAATCTAAACTCTTAACTCCTTTGCATCACTAACAAGTGAAGGTTATATATGTGAAGTGAAGGTTATATACGTGTTATTTGCTTAATGTACTTTAAGATGCATGACGTTACATATATTGGACATTCTTTTGATCTTAACTTGAAATTATTAATCTTTCTAAAGCAGAGTAAGACCATCTCCATATGCTTGAACTATGTGTTTTGTATCTCTGGTCAGCAGTCAGAACTCTAGAAAATTTTCAAAGAAATACTTCTCCAGTCACATTAAGGTTGAGAATTAAGCAAGATTTCTCATGCTTACCATTCCACAAATTCCAAATATATTTGAAAAGTCATACTACTCCTATTCTGCATTCCAGATTCCTGCATTATTCATTAGTTTCAGTGTAAAACCACCATGAGTGGAAGACCAATTGGCTCATAATGTTTCCTGTGTTGGTTGCACTCTAGACCAGCTTTGTTACTGTAGTATATAGGAGAATTTAATCAATCTTCCCAGAAAGAATCTCAGCAACTAGATTTATTTCAGTGGCTCATTAGCTAGTTATTAAAAACAGACTTCATCACCGATATCTTAGGATAGTGAAAACAAAAACCAGATTGCAAGGATTTGTTTTTAAAGAATTTGATGTCATCCTTTTTGCCATTATAAATTGATACTGAAAACAAATATTGGCAAAGAAAGCAAACATCTTATACTTTCTGGATGTCTCCATTGACCACACATAGGGAAAAATATTGCTCCAACACTACAAAACCCTCCTCTTCCAGTACAGACACAAGACCAGATGATTAAATAAATGACTGAGCAAAACTTTTAATTTTCTGTTCTGTCAAAGGGAGAAATCTCTTTTACAACCATATTCTTCCCTGAAGAAAATACTGACATACTGATCCAGCAGTTTTCAACCACTTTACACTGCAAATCATGTAGCAGAAGTGTTAACCATACCCTTCATCATTTCATACTCATTAGCCTGGGTGTTCTCCATCTTCTAAGTGAATAACCATGTGACTTTGTTTATTCTCAATACATGGAACTTGCAGCAGGCTGGAAAGTTTTCAGAAACCTGAGCATATAAAAGTTGTAGAGATATTCAAACTCATAATGGGGACTCCAGTAGTATTTCACTGGATTTTCACATATCACAGCAATTATATTTTTCTCTTTACGAGCTGAGCCAATATTCAAATAATTTCTTATTCACAGACTTTTTAATTCATGGGTCTGTAGGAAGAGACTTGGGAATACGGCATCAAGTTCCAACTTTTTTTCCTGTACTTTCATATAACCTAATCATAACAGTGCTTAACTCACTTCAGTCAATGCTTCCATTCAAACACCCAGAGGAAAGTGTTTCAATATTGAAGAGCCAGTTGTGCTTATCCTACTGTCACCACACACCAGGCTAAGCTGTACTGCATGGTAAAGGTCAAGTTTTCATTTTTAGTATCAACACATGGTACACATACATGTGGCCCATAAAAAACAACATACAAAGAACAAAACCTTCGCTCAGTGNTAATTTTTTCTTTTGCAATTGCCAATTTTAGACCTTGGTAGGCTACAGCTTCCAAATAAGACTACCGAAAGAACTGACACACCCTGAAAAGTGGAGGAGTGATTTGGTTTGGATTTTTATTAGGAACTACTTGTAGTACTCTTGGATGCTTACATAGTAACAGTAGCTAAAAACTCTTGCCATCTTTGGCTGTCCAGGAGACTGCACCCCTTCTCCAGGAATGTGGATTCAAACATAGTTATCCACGTATTCATCACCTCTAGGCTGAGTATCACACTGGTGCTACACCCAGGGATGAGGCATTCCAACTGATTCAACAGGCACTCTTGTCCTGGGAAGTGGCACGTGGAGATTGCTCACCCGCGTCAGGCAGCCTGCTGGTCTGTGACCAGATTCTTTCCAAGATCTGGTGCTTGATTTTATGTTAATGCGTGGGAGTGGATTCTTTTCTCCATGAATTTCTGTGATGATAGCAGTTGAAAGATCACTGGTATGGGCCAAATCAGGGGAGGGAGCCTCATTTCCACCACAGCTGACTTCAGCAGCAAAATACTTGTGGCAGTGTCTCAACCACAAAACAATTATTAGTTCAGAAAAATTTCCTTTGCGATAGCATTGTGATTACAGGAACGGTTTCAGTGCCCACAAAGACAAAAAGTAAAGCACCATCTCAGAGTACCATATTGGGTTTCACTGTATATCACATTACCACATTCATATCACATTACCATGCATTTTGAGCATGTATGCCTGCAACATTTTTTTTCTTAATAAAAAGTGATATTTAAGAAGTTGTACAGATAGCTTACGAAAAATGCAACAAACGTTGCTTTACAGAGCTAAGAACTGAGTGGAGCCAAAAAAATTGAAAGAGATTTCTTTTATCCAATTCTTTTGTTTGTCATTGGAAGGTAATTAATATAATATAGGTAAAATAAATTAGATAAATTAAGACAGAGACCACTCCACAGTTTAGATTCCCCATGTCTTCCCTGTTCCAGGAACTGCTAGTTTTCTGCTCTATTAAAGAAGCTACTCATTTCAGTAAACAGTACTTTTTGTTAGTCAAGCCTTGTATTAAAAAATAGGTTCTGGCCTCGATGCTGGATTTTTAATACTGGCTATTCATATGCAGCTCTGCACATCATGATGCTATTGTACTGCTGCAGAAAAGTAACTACCTAAGGCACAGGCTTTAGAAAGAAATCATTGTAGTTACTGTGCAACACTGCAAAAGCTCCAGCACATCCGGACCAGGGAGAGGAAGAGAACATGACATAGTCCCTTTTCAAAAGTAGGGTATCACTGATTTAAAAATAAAACAAATAATATGCCTTCATAGTCATAGTAGGACCTAGACAGGTCAAGTAACAATGTGGAGCTACACACAAACAAGTGACACCTAAGCCCTTTCAGGGAATGCACAAAAAGAAAGGCAACATGAATTAAGAAGTGGATTCCTAGTTCTTCCACACATTACATATGTATATGATACAAGTTAGCCCAACTTAACTCAGTGAACCTTCACACACAGGTTAGTGCTTATGTACATAATCTGTTTTTAAATTAATTTTAATTGCACTGCAAATTGGGTATAGACTAGACTGTAGCTCAGCATGTAGCATGTAGTTCAGCTCATATTGTTATGACTATCAAAAGTCATAAGGAAAAAAATGAGTAATCTATGAACCACTTACCTACTTGATAGCCATTAAAGAAAAAT
The DNA here is from genome assembly GCA_013390005.1 of Calyptomena viridis. Classification (NCBI taxonomy): domain Eukaryota; kingdom Metazoa; phylum Chordata; class Aves; order Passeriformes; family Eurylaimidae; genus Calyptomena; species Calyptomena viridis. Next base: position 28,903 of record WEIV01020307.1, read on the forward strand.
CTATCTGTAGAGCACAGAAATTCAGACATCTATTTTCACAGAGCTGAGTATTTTAACATGAATTTCAGGCTCTGCAAAAATATTAGCAAATTAACATGTTGATGTCTTTTGGCTTTGTTGACTTTTTTGTGTCTTTAAGGATGCCCTAAGTTTCCTATATGAAATTAAAATCAGTCAGTCTCTCAACTCTGAGCCTTAAATGTAGCAGCATGTTAAAAAAAACACCAACACAACTCATTTCCCTTTGTTACTTGCAAAGCCACTCATTTCCCGCTTTCAGAGCAGGCATTTGTTAATGCAAATGCATCAGGCATTACATTTTTTCCGTATGTTTCAGACGACAATATTGCCAAAAGTATAAATTTCTATTTGTTCAAATTTATTTTGTACTTATACTACATGTGGCATAGTGAATGTGCCAACTCTTAAAAATCACAGTGCAGTCTTGAGTTGCAACCTCTGCTAAAAGAAATTTCACTTATAAAATCTAGCAAAGCCACAGCAGTGCAAACACAGACTAATCTTTGAGACAATCTAAAGCAATTGAGATATTCAGATAAATGTCCTGGGAACTTTCTGAAGGGATGCTTGCAACTGTAAATGGTGTCAGGACAAGAAACAATGGACAAATTGAAGCCTGAGAGGTTCAGACTGGATAGAAGAAAATACTTTTCCCCCACAGGAACAGTCCAGCAGTGTCCAGACAGGCTCTGCAGTCCTTATCTTTGATGGTTTCTTCCACTTGGTTTTCAAGACCAGAACTAAGCCGAATAAAGCCTGAAGCAACTTAGTTAGACCTTAAGCTGACCCTTCTTTGACCACAAGGTTAGTCTACAGACCTTCCAGGATCCCTTCCAACCTCAGTTTTCCTATGAAAGAAACAGAAATTCTACAGAGCTCTTCTCAGGCATTTCACTTATACAAGTCTTAGGTCACAATATTTCCCAACAAATACAAATTGTAAGTTGACAGTACTCTTGAAAAGCTACCATTACTAGGAAGGACCCTCAAAAATGCCTGAACAGTTTAATTTCAATAGACTTCCACAGCTTGCTTGGTCCAATACAGACAAGTTGATTCACTGCCAGTTTTGCCCAGGTGCTCCAACTCAAGCACCCACATCAGTTTAGTCATAGGGTGAGTAATCACTGCCCAAGATACTGTTTCTTTACCAGTGAAACATCTCTAGAGGTGTATCACAAAGACCAGGGTCGTTTTTCCTTTGTTTCTACAGTAGGGGGAAGGAGAACCTTCTCCCATAGTAACTGGAAAGAAATAATCAAGCATCTGCCTGTGCTTCTGGGAGAGCTGTGGGACAGCTCTGAAGGACTGCCAGATCTATTCAGCATCCTCGTTTGCACGATGGGCAGGTTGCCAGACTGAGTTAAAACAATACCTGAGGTCTAGTTTATATTCCCAGCTAGGCCAGATATCTGGGATTTAAAACACTCGTAAATTTGGTTGTGAGGGCAGTGTGAGTTGACAAGGGAATTAGGCCATGGCTCTACAGGACTTCTCTTCTGACACAAGGTTAGCTCAAGCAGCTCTGCTCTCCACCCACCCTATTTTCTGAACAGACAGAGGCAGTGATGAGCAGGAACTGCAAGCTGCACTGCAGCTAGGTTGCAGGTGATGGACCTAGGACATCAGAATGGTGGCCCAGCCAGAGTCCAGAGCAGTGTGCCCCAGCTTTGCAGTTTAGGCAGGCAAGCAGCATGTAACATCAGTGCCTTTGGGCTGGTAGGGACAGGCTGGTTTCAATTTATTCTTAAAAACCAGGCCCCTCTCTCAGCTGCTCACTTGCTTTTCATACTTTACTCCACTCCTCTGCCTCCATGTCTCACACACGAGTTGCCATAGCTCGTTTCCTTCCCACTCTCACTTCTCTCTCCACACTGTCAGGGAAAGGGGGGGATGGAAGCACCTTCTTTCCCAGTTCATCACCTGTCAGAAAAATCTACCTTTAAAAAAAAAAAAAGAAGACAGCACCTCTCCCAAGTGCAAAGCCAACAAAATGTCCTAAGAGTCACTGCTTGCACATCTCCTGAGTTAGCTAACATGAGTGGCCCACCTCTTCTTGAAGGACATACCGGGGCGGAGCAGAGCTCTGGCTGCTATGATGGCAGTACCTGGCACTGCCAACCAGCAGCTCCTAAGATTTCCTTGTCCACTTCACCCATACGCAGGCAGAGTAGACTGTCCTGTGCTGTGGTACCAGGGGTCTTTGCCTTCCACAGCTAACAACAGTTTGTAATGCACCAACCTCAGGCAGCACAACACACTGTTCCTGCTAGGAACTGACCAGGCCAAATATTTTATTATCTGTCTCTCTCTGTTACTTTTTTTAAGTTTAGATTGCCCAAAAGTGAGACTTGGTGAAACCAAACACACACACAAAAATGTGAATCCTTTAGCTTACCTCTGAGAAATTCACTTCCAATGAGCAAAAAAGCTATGTTAAACCACATTTATTAAAGTGAGCAACGCTTATATAAATACTCTTATTATCTTGCTGTGGAAGTAATGATTCTTGAAAATTCATCTGCCCATGTAAAATTTTTAAGCTGATTGATACAAGTTAAGACAGCATGAAGTAATATATCATCTCAAGTTTTCAAAATATCAAAACAAAACCAGAAGTATGCTGAAAGAAAACTCCCAATTCTTAAGCTTCAAAGAAAAATATTGCATTTAAGTCTCCCAGCCTGGGTAAGGTTTTCTAACACACCACGAGCAAGGAGTAAAATGAAACCAAGCATAATCTAATAGCTTGAATATAAAAATAAATAAACCTTTATTTATTGTATCTAGATAAATGTCTCACAGCATTCAGTTAAAACTAGAATAAAATTCTAGTGAAGTTAAAATGCTTACTTAATTGTTTAAATGCTGCATTAATATTAACTTTAAGTTTATATGGAAAATTTCCAGGTTAATTAAAATATCTCAATGTAACATTCTTATTTTGATGGGTGCAGAGGAAAGAATGAAAACCAAGAATGCTTCTCTTATTCTACTTGAAAGAAGGAGCAAAAAATATGTTGCTATTGAGACAGACAAAGGTACAATAGAGAGACAAAGTCTGACAAACTGTTAGACCCAACAGCTATAGATAATATCCCTAAGTAAGAAGAAAGGGGGGAAAAAAAAAATTAAAAAAAAGACACCAACCCCCCCCAAAAACAACAACAAAAAATCCAAACAAAAACCACAAAAGAACAGAGCTCTACGTCTTCTCTGCATTAAAAAAATCTAACAGCAGAATAGGAATTCTTGTTTCTTTGATACCTTATATCCTTTTCACTAAAGAACTTAAAGAGGAAAGCTGTGTAACAGTCAAACATGCACAGAACATATAAATCACAGAAATCTACCAAAAATCATAAACAAAGATTACACCATCACAGTCTCTGACCATAGATTTGCAAAGAATAAACTAGCTGCTTTTCCCAAGATTTAGTGTGAAACTGCTGCTGTGCAATAGGGGTTGTGTGCCCCCAAAACAGTGCACAGGGAACACGCATTCTCCAGCAATAGTGAACTGCCTGCTGGAAGACCAGCTCTGATCTCCTGGAGCCGATTCTTGTCAATTAGTATTTACATATTTAATTTTTATTTGCATATTTACAAGATATATTTACTTTCTTCCAATGTCAGAAAGCTCCTTCAAGCAAGAAAAGGAGGAACAGCAGAGGATAAAACTGTCCATAAAAGAGATTTATATTTAATCCAATTTTTTTTCTGATTCAAGATCAGTAATAATTATTCCTAGCAAACAGGGGAGAGACTTTCCAAAGAACATACCACAGACAGACTTGCAAATTAATTCAAGCGTTTTGTAAAATTGTTTCTTCATTAAGTGGTAGTACTCCCCAAATATACAGTTTACTATAACATCTGGATCATTTCATCATCCCATTACTCCCTTTGCTATTCTTGAAATACCCTTGTAACAGGAAAACATTTTCAAAACATGCTCTGGCATGTTCAAGCCCAGAGCTTGCCACTGTAATTCAGCTATTTTATATTTACACCACCTCTTGTTTCCACCATCAAATGGACCAGCATGTCCAGCATAATTTAAAATTTCCTCAACATTCCAGCTTAGTATTCCCACTGCAACACAAATTACTGATGCCATAAAAAAAGAGAAAGAAAAAGATACCTCAAAACATTTGGCTTATTTTAAATATGGTCTCCTCAAAATCATCTCTCCCCTGGTCAACCATCAGTGGTTCTTACATTGCATAGTAGCTATGACCTCTGCGTTTGAGGTGGCATGATCAAAGGAGCCCTGGCCAGACTTGGAAAAACATTTCCACTGAGAATGGACATACTGCCTGTCAAAAGGTTATTCCCACTGCGTACAGGGAGCAGCTCATATTACTCCAGTGTAACATGAAAGTGCAAAATCTAGCCGTAGTAATCCACATACATGTTTTTCTTTCTAAAAAGGGCATATGGGAGACACTGGCTGGAACAGAACATCCGTATTATCATTTGAAGGGAGGGGATGGACTGGTGAGGGAAAGCTTCCCTAATCAATTCAGCTGTAGAAATCAGACTCTTAAAAAAATACTTTAAAAATTCTGCCTCTTACCATAGCAATTACTTCTCTCCAGTTGCTTTCCTCCCCTTTAGTTAAAAATTTATATATGCAAATGTACATCTACATATAGATAATCACACACACACACATGATCAGACTTTACACGCTGCGGAAGACAAAATAACTTTGGAGGCGTAAATCTTAATGTCAATGACAGGAAGGCTTTGGTGAACCATTACCATAAATCTGACAAACGCTAATTTGATGGGTGGCTGTATCTGTCTGCTGCAAGACCAGTCTAGACAGTCTATTGAGAAATCCTAAAACACAACTGTTTGTTCCCTGTAACACCATCTGGATATGGCAATAAGAGCCGACCCAGTGCCATTCACACATGGATCAAAGCACATGCTAATGCCATCATGAAGTCATACACATAAAAAATTCAATCTGAGAACTCTATGCAATTTTCCTAAGTCCTCAGTGAAGAAACCTCAGACTAAGCACAACTCAAGCTAAGTGCATGAAGAGGGGGAGAGGGTGGAAAAAAAGAAGAGAATATTTAATGAGCTTGGCCTTCCCGAGGAATGTTAGGCCACCCATTGTATTGGAAAAGGCTCATGTCACACTTCAGTCATGGCACCCATCAGGGTGCCCCTTTACAAAAATTGATCCGGAGGTTTTTGTAATTACCTGTTTCAAACAGAAAGAGTGCCCAGAAAAAGGAGAAGGTTTCTGAGGTGTAAATCTTGCACTTTCTTATTTAAGACAGAGCTGGCAGAATTTGCAATATCGCAGACAATATTGAAAACCTCTCTCTCATTAAACTGCACCATGGCACTAGATCAAAGCACCAAGGGCCCCCTATTGAACTCCTCTAAATATTACAAACCTAAGAGCAAGTCTGGCTATGCAGAAACTAAAAGTAAAGCCAATTTTTTCCTGTTTCCAAAAACCAAAACATGTCATGGCTTTCCATGACACAGCTTAAAAAGGTACAAAACATACTATATAGCACACTACAGACTTTAAATTGTCAAAGCTTCACCCACTCAAAAAAAAAAAAAANAAAAATCAAAGACTACTGTGGTCTTTTTTTCCAGCAAGGTTCACTTCTGACAGTTTCTGGGGTGCTTTTTTAACTACTGACCTTCAAAAGATCTTACAATTTTTACTTAATACAACACATTATGTAACCAATTTAACAATCTGCACAAAACATTTAACTTTATCATCAAATCCACCACCTTTTTTCTGTGACATATCCACTAATACTAGGCTTACAGCAATTATGCTGTTCCCAGCCTTTTCAGTACTGAAAGTCTATTTCCTACTTAATTCTGCTTTCTTTTTACAATGTAAAAGTTTACAACAAACAGTCTTTAGTCTTTCCAGAAAAACTACAGTATGAAGCTGGTTTGCTGATACTGAAGACATATCAAGGCAGCAAGAAAAGGCAGGTTTTAACAACCATTTTGATACAAGCCACATCCTTGAAAACCAACATCCTATCATTTAAGTTTTTTTCTCTCATCTTTTGAAAGCAGTCTGAACTTCAATGATTCCAGCTCAGGATATTCTATGATTCCATACTGTTATGGTGGTATTCATATAGAACATATTTGGGCAAGATCACAATCCTAGCTCCTTAAATTCTTTTCCTTGTAAATTAAAAAAAAAGACAAGTGACAAAATTTATTTCTGTGACCACCAGCAGCTCAATGGAAATTAAACAACTGTTAAAACTGCATTTTAAATTTTTATAGCTTGATGTTTGCAATTTCCTTATTCTCAAAAAACAGAGCTAGTATGTTAACATGAATGACCTGTCATGTGCATCCTTAATATAAAGTTTCATAAAATTATTGTAGAAAAATAAACTCCTTATTTTAAAGGACCTGCAAAAATCCTGTCAATCTGCACACAAACACACAAAAATCACTCAAATTAAACTTCCAAACAGAATTAATTTAACTCTCAGTCTAACTAGAAAAAACACGTACTTGTAAGAGTGCAGTTATGAAGTTACAACCACTATAGTGTGGTGCATCACTGAAATAAAACTGTAAAAAGTGTACACTACAGTCCTCATGTTCTTCTAATTCGGTCCTTCTGGAAATTTACAGTTGTCTTAAAATTTGAATATCTGAGTTAAAAACTTCATAAGAGGTACAAATTCAGACTGTTACAGAGATTAAATAGTCTGAGGAACTTTCTGCTACCGTGCCATCAGAAGGCCAATTGTAATAACCCTTTTTTATTGACATAGATTAAATACAATTACCTTTTTTCAACAACAACAACAAGGGTGGGGAACAGAAAAAACTCTTTTGCAATCAGATTACTCTTTAGGACAAAATAAAAGTGATCAAGTAGTCTTTCCGTTCAAAGTGTACTCATGGATAAACAGAAAAAAATCTTTGCAAAGATTTCCGGTACTAGAAAAGCCAAGAGAGATTGGCCTTGACTTATGACTCAAAAGACTGATACACTATGAGTCATCAAGTTTTCAGACTGTAGAGATATTTCAATATGGGGAAGCGGGAGATTTACAGGAATGAACTTTGCATCACAAACCCAGAGTTGTTTCTGCAGAAAGCAAGTATATCCCCTTGAGAAAAAAAGCTGGAAGAGCATACATATCACAGTAACTTCTCATTATATTTGCAATGGGATTAAATGGCATCATATTAGCATTAAGCTCTTCTATGTCTGAAGCATGTACAAACAGATCACTAAAGAATACACATGCACTTAGTATCTGTTCATAAATACGTAGAACCTCCTGCCTCCTCCAAATTTCTACACGGGGAATTGTCTTAAGAGAACTAACGTAATTTTAAGTAGAACAGTATATATCCTAACTATTTCAGCAGTAGACACGTAGTGAAGTCCATGTTTCTCAGGATTTAAATTTCTGACTCTCTCTCAAGCACTGCAACAGGACAGCACTGCCATCTACTGCTCACTGCCGCAGCAGAACCTTTTCATACACCTCCAAAAAGTCACCTCTACCTTCAAAACACCACCTCTTCCAAGCAGAATCAAAGGCAGAACCTTGGGAAGCCAGTCTCAGGGAAGACACCTGCACCAGTAAACTCCTCTAGCAATTCTATAATTCTACATCCTATGGAAAACAGAACTGGAGCACAGAGGTGAGAGAGCTGCAGCTGCTCCCCAGAGGAACTCCAGCACTCAGAGTCCTCAGGTAGCTGTGCAGTGCCCTCTTCTGCCTTTCCACCAACGCAGTTGTACCCTCCTTGAACAGAGTCCCTTTTCCATTTTTCAGTCCTTTTCAGAGTATAGAAATTAATAAATTTGTCTGTATGCTGAGAAGCTATTCATTTTCACACACACAGACATACAAGGCTATACAAATTACACACCCAAGTGTTGTAAGTGAAACAATCTTAATTTTTCCAGTTTTAGCACAACGAATTTATTTCTACCAAATGCTATAAACTCAAGTCATACCTTCATTCAAAAGAAAGCTTGCAGATAAACAGTGAACTAGCTAATAAAAACATATTTCATTCAGGTGCTTTAAAGAGCTGTCAGGAAGTTACTGACAATGCTCAAATAATTTCAAACACAATCCTGATATGATTTTGGTTTTGAAGAATTTGTCTTCAAAAGTGCTCTTCTCATTAACAACAAACTTGGATCACCTAGAAACTGATGCACATATTTTTTTAATAGGGTATATATCACATGGTATAATAATAACCATGATGAAACTACTGAAACTTAGTCTGTAAATCCACTGAAAACAAATTGAACCACTCCATTATGAAAAACAAAAAAGCTATCACTGTTTTGTAGGAAACAAAGAGCCTCACAATCACTTCAATCATAAGGCAAGTATCATATAATTAGAGTACACAGTTACTCAAGTCTCCCAGATCACATAGCAATAAAAGGCTACCTGTTACTATATGTAGTAATTTGGACTTCATGGTGACAGTTTGCGGATGTGGAAAACAACTGAGGTGAGAATAATTATGAAATCTGTAATTACAATACTGCGAAATTACACATTCAGTTTTCATTTGCTGTTGTTTTGTGGTATTTTGGTTTTTGGTTTTGTATGACAGACTCTATCAAAATATGAATGACCCTTTAGAAACTTTAAGCATTTTTAAGATCTTAAAAAACTCTCCCAAAAGACCTCTGCAGACATCCTACCCCTCCTTCTTAAAACAGTTCTTCAGAGAATATGCAGAACACACCAAATCAAGTCACAGCCTTCTCTCTTTTTTCTATACCTGGTGGACAAAAAGAAATAGAGATTAATTTCTTCACATGTGACATTATAGTGGGGGTCTGCTCCAGGCCACTCAAATAGGACAGCCAAGCCAATGAGGTCCTCCACAGACAGATACAAGCAGCTGCACATTCCCATGTCCTCTCCTAATGGGGAACTTCAACCAGCCCAACATCTGTTGGGGGGACAACACAACAGGGCACAGGCAGTCCAGGAGGTTCCTGGAATGTGCTGATGATAACTTCCTTCCCTGAGTGACAGAGAAGCCAACGAGGAGTAATGCTGTGTTGGATCTTGTTCTCACCAACAAGGAGGGGCTGGTGGGAAGGTGAAGAAGCTCAAGGGCTGTCTTGGCTGCCATGACCATGAAATGCTGAAGATCGAGATCCTTAGGGCAGCAAAGACAATAGGCTGATCATCCTGGATTTCAGGGGAGCAGACTTTGACCTCTTCAGGGATCTTGTTGGAAGAGTACCATGGGATAAAGCCATGAAGGGAAGAGGGGATCAAGAAAGCTAGCTGATATTAAAGGATCATCTTCAAGCTCAGGAGTGATGCATCCCAGCAAATTTTTGCATTGTCAGGCAAAAATGCTGGGAGGCCTGGTTGGATGAACTCAAACAAACAGGAAGTCTACAGGTAGTGGAAGTAACGACAGATCAGGCTAGGAAGGAAAAAGCCTTCATAGGATTAAGTCCAGCCAGGGTCATCAAGAGCAGTAAGAAAAGCTTCTATAGGTATGGTACTGATAAAAGGAAAATTAGGGAAAATGTGGGCCCTGTCCAGAAAGAAAGTAGAGACCTGATTACCTAGGACATGGAGAAGGCTGAAGTATTCAATTACTTTGTTGCTCCAATCTTCACTGCCGAAGCAGAAGTTGTAGAACAAAAAGGCAAGCACTGGGAGAATGTAGTCCACTCACCATAGGAGAACAGGTTCAACACCATCTGAGGATCCTGAAGGTGCACAAGCCCATGGGACCTGATAACATATACCCACAGATCCTGGTCGAGAAAGCAGAAAGCCCCTATGAATCATATTTGAGAAGTCACGGCAGCTCAGTGAAGTTCCCACTGACTGGAAAAAGGAAAATATAACCCCCATTTTCAAAAGGAAAATAAGGAAGACACAGGAAACTACAGGGCAGAGAGTCTCAGTTTTACAGCAAAATCACAGAATAGACCCTCTTGAAAACTATACTAATGCACACGCAATCTAAGAATAAGATTGGTGAAGTCCAGCACGACTTCAAAAACAGTAAATCATGCCTGACAAATCCACTGGCCTTCTCTGACAGGATTACGGAGGTGGTGGATGAGGGAAGAGTAACTGACATTGTCTACCTGAACTTGTGCTAAGCATTTGACACTGTTACACATGCCAACATTGTCTCTAAACTGGAGAGAATGGATTTGATGGATGGTCGCACTCGAAGAGCCATAGTCAACGTCTCAATGTCCAATGGAGAGCACTGATGAGAAGTGTTCCTCAGGGGTTAGTATTTAGACTGGCATGGCTTAACATCTTTGTTGACAACATGTACAATGAGATTGAGTGTATTCTCAATAAGTCTGTCAACAACACCAAACTGTTCAGTGCAGGCAACACACTGAAGGGAAGGGACACCATTCACGTGTCACCATTCAGGTGTTGACAGGCTTGAGAAGTGGACCTCTATGAACCTCATGAAGCTCTAAAAGGCCAAGTGCAAGGTGCTGCACTTCTGTTGAGGCAATCCCAAGTACAAATACAGGCTGTGCAGAGAATGGATGGAGAACACCTAAAAAGAGAAGGGCTTGGGGGTTCTGGTAGACGAAAAGAACAATATGAGCTGGCAATGTGCACTTGCAGCCCAGAAAACCAACTGTGTCCCAGGCAGCACCAAAAGCAGTATGGCCAGCAGGCTAAAGGAGGTAATTCTTCCCCTCTACTTTGTCCTCATGAGACCCACCTAGAGCACTGCATCCACCTCTGGGGCTCCCAGCAGAAGAAGAACATATGACCTGTTAGAGCAGATCCAGAGGAGGCCATAAAAACACCTCTGGAACACCTCTCCTGTGAAGACAGGTTGAGGGAGTTGTGCTTGTTCCACCTGGAGAAGAGAAGGCTCTAGGGAGACATTATAGCAACTTCCAGTATCTAGAATGTGACTGCAAGACAGCTGGAGAGGAACTTTTTACAANGAGACTTTTGACAAGGACATGTAGTGATAGGACAAGGGAGAATGGTTTCAAACTGAAAGAGAGTGGATTTATATGGGATATTAGGAAGAAATTCTTTACTGTGAGGGTAGTGAGGCACTGGAACAGGTTGCCCAGAGAGGTTGTGGATGATGTATTCCTGGAAGTGTTCGAAGCCAGACTAGACGGGACTTTGAGTAATGTGGTCTAATGGAAGGTGTACCAGGCCATGTCAGGAGATTTGGAATTACATGAGCTTTATGGTCCATCCCAAACCATTCTATGATTCCAGGAACGAGAAAGCTAAAGAGGCTCAGTTCTCATACAGTTCTCAAAACAAAGTGCTGACCACATTCATCATTCTTGCTCTCCAACAGATCTGCAAAAAGATTTTAAGATCCAAGCTGCTAGACTCTCAAATTCAACCTGCAGAATTCATTTGGAACACAAGGAAATCAACTTTCAGTTGATATACAAAAATTCAGATATATACAAACTATTAAATCTTTCTTACAAGCTACACTTCTTTTTTACTTGAAGTCACCAGTGAACAAGAGTGTACTGGGTTTTGCTGGGGTATAGTTAATTTTCTTCATAATGG
>WEIV01020307.1:54492-78411 GCA_013390005.1 Calyptomena viridis
GGGGGAAGAGGTGGGTGTGGTGGTGTGTAAGAGATTTTTAACAAACCTCCGCGAAAATACATTTAATGGACAAGACTTGCGAACTGCAATCTCAGTGGTCTGCAACCAAACTGCATCTGACTTTCTGGAAGATTAGAGCTGATACTGAGAAAAGGCTTCTTAGGAGACTCACCTGCTAAATTCCCTGTATACCCTTGCTGCCTTTCCCAGTGTGCAACTTTTTCATCTGCAAAGTAACTGTTTGCTAAATAAATTCTTAAATAATTTTCTGATGCCATTGTCTCCTAGCTCTTCCTAACAGTAACTCAAAAGCCACATCCGTAACACAGGGAATTCTAAAGCTGATTCAGAAATTGAGTTTAACCCACGTAGATGTTCAGCAAATTAAAGACAATGATATAACCTATATAGTGTATATACCAGACGAAGCACTTTGCACTTAATACAGAAGTCAGTGGGCACGTTTTACTAACATCTTCTAAAAATTCTTACCCAGTCTTACTTGTCAGTATAAGAAAACCACAGAAGACAAGACATAAATTAAAGATTTCTTCCCATGAAGTAAAAGTCTGAAAAGTCCAATAACTGCCTTGGCTTTTTCAGTTATTTAAGCCCAACAATGAGGTTTGCTTTACATACACACAAGTTACACCTCTGTCATGTTCAGGTACATTCTTTAAATTAGAGTATAACAATGCTAAGAGAATATAAGAAATGGTCAAAAAATAGACCAAAACTTACATGAAGCTTCCTTTTTTGTTGTGCTTTAGCTTTTTCTGCTATGCTACAAGCTTAAGACACTTAAACCCTTTCCCTTTCAGAAAAACTGCTGTCAGAAAGATCACCCTAAGACTGTTCACAAGGCAAACTTCAATGTGTGAAAACAGTAAGGGGTTATGTGAGAGACTGTGATCCACAGAAGTGCTGCACCCAAAGATGGTGATGGCTCAATGGTGACTGACATGGGGGAGGTTCCAAGCAAGTGCAAAAATGCCAATGTCATACCATTTACCAAAAAAAAAAAAAATGCAAGAACTGTCCAGGGAGCTACAGGCTGATCAACCAAAATTTGGTCCATGGAAAAGTCACAGAGCAAGACCTCTACAAAAGGAAAAACATTTCTTAAGCAGATATCTTAGGATGGGTAAAAACTGGTTGGATGATTGGCTTAGAGGCAGCAGTTAACACCTTGTAGTCTAGCTGGACTGCAGTAACCAAGTGGAGAACTACAGAAGCCAAATCAGTGACCTGTCCTTCATCAGTGACATGGGAGAAGGTACACTTGTCAAGTTTGAAGGTGACACCAAACTGAGGGGAAGAGCCAATGCACTGGAGAGCAGGGCTGCCATCCAGAGAGACCTGGGTAGGGTGGAGGAAGGGGGGGCCTTGTGCAGTTCAGCATGGAGAAATGCCAAGGCCTGCACCTGGGAAACCACAGCCCCAGGCAGCAGTGCGGGCTAGACACAGCCTGCCTGGGCAGCAGCTGTGCAGAAAAGGCCCTGGGGCCAGCAGCAACTATAGCCATTGCTATAGTACCACAGGCACAACCACGAGATGGAGGGAGGTGATACTCCCTTGATTCAGTACTTTTTAGACAGCACCAACAAACCTCTCCAAAATATCTCCAAAATATCTTAATACCAAATCCTCTGATTTGGGCTCTCCACTTTTAGGACGTTGCCCTAGCAATGATATGAGCCCATCAGAGCCCATCAGGATGTTCAGTGTCTGGAGCATCTTCATGGTGAAGTGACTGTGAGGGACAGAGCTGCTTCAGCCTGAAGAAGGGAAGGCTTGGAGGGCACATCAGAGCAGCTCCCTCCTGCCTATAGACAGGTCACTGACAAGACAGAATCAGGTTCTGTCACGGAGGCTGAATGACAGACCACAGGCACAATCTGAAATAAGACAGGTTTCCCTTTACCTCCAGTTTGAACTTTTCTCCTACAGGAACAATGCAGCAGTGGTGCAGGTTGCCCAAACGTGCTGTGTGGCCCCTGCTCTAAGAAGTTTTAAAGAAAGACAGCAAAAAGCCCTGAGCTGGATGGTCTGACCTCCTTTGAGGCTGACTGTGCTTTGACCAGGAAGTCAGATTAGAGACCCTTAAGACTTTTTCATCCTTGACTGTGGTGTGTCGCCATCTACAGTGCTTCAACGCAAAACTAAATGTCTAGTGAGCTCTTTAATTTTTCATTTATATTAATCTTACTTGTTGATTTAATGGGTGACCAGATTCCTACAAAAATCCAATCTATAAGCTGACAGCACCTTCTCAAAGCTGCTGTCAAGGAAGAAAAACAGAAAAGTGAAAAACCTACTAATTTGGATCCACAGGCTTGCATGGTATCATCTTCCATGTTTTGGAGATGGAGGAGGATGGGTCTTCATAGCTACTATTCCACTGCCCATTACATATGATCATCAGAAATACAAAGAGAACTGCATGACTCTTGAAGCAGGTAATACAGTAACAACAAAACAAAGTCATGCATGTCAAACCTCAGTGCTGGCTCCACGTGCAGTCAGTGTAAAACTGAAAGTACTGATCACAAAATAAACAGGTTTTTTGGATCTAAACCTAAATTCAGTCTTTAAAATAGCAGGGAAAAAAACAGTTCCAGAACTTATCACAAGCAGAGTATAAACAAGAAGACCTGCATTCACCTGTATCAGAGAAAGCAGGAAGCAGATGTACTGCTGGCATGCGAAGTGATAACAGAACCCCTGTGTTAGCAAACAAAATTCCCAATGCAGCAGCAAGAGGTACATCACAATTCATAAAAAACCAACACAGGACATGTGATGGTTTCCTCAAACCCATGAACCCATTAGCAAAACCCTGATGTTTCCTTTTAAAAAGGTCTGCTGATGTGTGTAGTCCTCATGCCAGAGATTACTGAACTTGAGTAACAGAGGACTTGATTCTTTCATATGTAAACTGATTAAAACTTAGTAACATGTAGATAGTTCTTCAAATTAGAAGTGGCATATGAAACAGGTGTTAATCCTTCAGTCTCCATAGAAGGGAGAAGGCTTTGAGAAAATGCACTTAGCTAACAAGCATGCTCTACAGCAGTCAGAAAATGGGTTGTGAAAAACAGTCAGTAGTTTCTGAGATGGCTATAAATTACAGGAATCTCGTATTTTGAAGGGACTGCCTAAAAACCAACCACTAAGAGTAACTTTGAAAACTGCAACCTAGCATTTCCTCAACAGTATTTGAGGAAGTCTCACAAGGAAGAATGGCTCCCACACCACCAGTTTAATTACTGATAACTTGCTTTACCAGTGATTAGGCATTATATTACCAATCCACACTAGATATTGTTACACGGGTTGACAGTGCTTGGAACAATCACCATCTCATCTGGTTATTGACCGCAAGACTCTGCAGTGAGTGTCCCATATCCAAAATCAGAGCTACAGTAGCCAATGAGCCCCACTTGTGAGTCCTCATCTTGAGCTCCACCTACACTACACTACACAACCTATGTCATCAAACCCTGGGCAAAACAGATGTTACTGGCAAATGAGAATTACTAGGGAAAGAAATGAGAAATAAAATTTAGCATTTGACCTTCCTTTTCTTCACTAAGATAGAATCTATCTACACATGAGTTTACAATTCTGCTCAAGTGAATTACTAACTACATATAAAAAACATTTCAAGAAGTCAACGTGTTAAGACCCAGAAGAAAGACTGTCTTCTTCCATAGTTGCACAAAGTCTACACAATTCCCTGTTTTTCCTGTGTTACTGACAGCTATGTGGCCTATACTAAAAGACCCTAAAAGCCACCTCTGGTAGAATGTTCCCTTTTGCCAATGGAAAAACTGTCACAGATACGCAAGCAGCTGAGGGGGAAGGAAAAAACCAGATATGTACAAATATGTACATGATCATTCCTCCAAATCAGTCTACCACTGATAATCTCTTTTCTTACTCTATTTTTCCCTTTTCTTACTTTTTCTTTCCTTTACTGTTTTCTTTGCTAATTTCAATAAGTATTTCAGGTACTATAAATACACCAATGAAGAACTACAACTATATAGGTGGTAAAACAGCTTTACATATGGCAATACTGGAACAGTACAAGTCTGAACATACTCTTCAATGTCAATAAAAATCCTACAAATATTTTTACATTCCACCTGGGGAAATGCCAAGATGAACAGAAGCATGAGAGGATGGCTACTGGTTGAAGGAAGATTCCATTTTCCTTCTTCCTTTTCTCCTACTCATTCCCTTACTCTCTGCCTCCTACATCCTGCATCATAGCAGCAGTCAGTCAGGCATCTATTGCATTTTATTATCTACTGGCATATACTCTTACATCCAGTCTTAATTTACCACTTTGCTGAAGCTGTAAGATTGCAGCAGGCAGAAACTTCTTGATTGGCTGGGCTACAATGACCTTCAGGGCACACCCTGGGATGTGTTAACTACCACAAATGTTGGAGAATGCAAGACCTCCTTTCACAATGTCAGGATACAAATAAAAATCCATGTGCATAACCCACCTCTTTCCAAGCCCAGCTTTTCCACTACAGTAAAACAGTGGGACAATGGGAATTTTCCATGCTCTTTCCTGTTATATATTGTTTTATTTTCTGTTCTGCAGAAATTTCAACATGAGTTTGGTTTTTTTTCTAATTCTCTCAGGGGATAGAGATGTGTAGTTCAAAATGCAAGTACACAAATCATTTACACAGCATTTGCACACAAATCCTGGGAAAAGTAAATGAGAACAGTGAATAAAATTGAAAAATTATTTGCTATCACATTGCTGTAATTTGGCAATATGTCATTTGGGTCAGTATGTGCATTCCTGGTCTTAGTTGTACTCTCTGCACACCACATTATGCTGGGTGGTGCCAGAGGACCAGGTGTCATAAATATTAACCTCAGATTTGAGGAGACAAACACACACCTCTGGTAATGATGGTTATTTGTCCTTCTTGAGTCTTTGGACAGTGAAGACAAAGGCAGTGCAACAATCCTTGACTCACACAGGATGAATTACAGTACATTTAGTCTGTCATACAAATCTATAGACTTTGCAATATCACTTGTTGCAGAAATTTGAACAAGGCAAGAGATTTTCTTATTAAAAACAGAAGACTGCCAGCTTGGTCTATGTAATTCTATCACTGCTTCTGCCACGGAGTGGCTCTGTTAGAACACTTACACATTTCAAAGGTAGATGCTATTTTAGATACCCAACAGGAGACGCAGGAGTGTGAAAAGAGAACTAGTAACTACTATAGTCAACAGTATAAATACATACAAGAAAACGATGCCATGTTCTATGAGGACAAGAGTTCCTTAATTGAAGAAATTTTACATCTTCACAGACATATGAATAAATAAAACTCAGCATTTGTGATGTACCCAGACACGGTAGCCATGATTGCCACAAAGACCTAAAAAAACACAGTCAAGGTGTATTTTTATTAGACGTCCTACAAAATTCTGCAAAAACTTAAGAAACCCAAGTTATCATGATAGATAACGAAAAGCTTTGTATGGATAATTGGTTAAGTGCCCGGAAGTAAAGGGTAAATCCTGCAGTGTGGGGAGGCCAATTAACAAAATTTCTCAAGGAACTGTAATGGATCTGCTGCAGCAAAGGTGAGCAGCAAGAAACAGCCAGTTACTCAAAACAGTACAGGGTAAAGCTTCATGGAGGGACACTGTGAGACTGAACAGACACCAGAATGGAAGGTGACATTCACCAAGTAAAGTGATCTACATGTAGGGAAAAAAATAGCAGTCTCAATAAGTTGATGGGGTCTATTGCTAAGAAATGAGATTTTGGATTATGACAGTCCCTTTAAAGCAGGAGGTTTGTCTTTGATAAATATCAACAAACAACAACAACAAAAAAGCAAGTGTTAGAAGTTGGGACAGAACATTAGCAAGCTATTGCATAAATATGTTTCAATCTAACCATGGTTACCTCCAAGAATGTATTTTTTATTCCCTTTATATCATAAAAGGTAACACATAATTTAAGATTCCTTCAAGTAATCTTAAATCTAAGCAATCTTAGATTTTATTATTCTGGAAGAGAGAATTTCAGAGAGGTCTGACAAATTTATGGCTTAGGTAGGTTCTAGAGGGTGATGGTACAAAGTAATTGCACACGGTCTCTTCCAGTGTAAGGATGAAAAGCCACTGAAGCAAGCTCATCAGAGATAGCATCGAAAGGACAAGACTGGTTTGTTTCATCATGGAGTTGCTAGTTCACCTGAAGAACCATACTCTCTTTGGCAAAAGAGGCTGTGGATTTTTCCTGACTTCATGAAGAAACAACATACTCAGACAAGACAATCTACTGATGTCAAAACAACATAAGCCACAACTAACTGGAAAATTGTCTGTGCTTAGAAGAGTTGGCAACTTCTAAGGTATCAGGTCACAGTAGCACATACACTTTTCCTGATCTTATTCCTCCATAGGTATTTGTTTATGGCTATTGTAAAACACATTGCTGATCAAGCAATGTACTTGGACTGACCCAATATAGCCATTTTTGTGTTCCAATTCTACCTTCAGAACAAACAGCAGAAAAGAATTTGAGGCAAGAACACCTAGCACTGTTTTTCTCCCAATTGTTAGCAGCAGCTAATTAAATTACCACCACCCATCCTGTGCAATGAATGACTCATGAGTCCTATGGGGAAAGGAAGAGGGAAAACAAAGCAATGTTAAGTAATTAAAGACCATACCAAAACACACATGAAACACAGAAGGCAAAGTAGGCAGGGTTATCTTGCTTGTATATTTCCCAAACTGCAATAGGCTGGCTTTGCAACCAGACAGTTGTAACATCTCCTGTTTCTAAAATGGCATAGGTAAGGTTTTGAATGATTTGGAAGAGTTTGACTCTTCTGAGGGAGAAGGTCAGTCATATGGCTATTTAACAGGATATGTGAAGAACCTCCACTTGCTTCCCTGAAAAGAGACAATGCATAAACTATCAAAGACAGTGTTTTAAACTAAACTGGGTGACCTTGTCCTTGAGCAGATATGGGAGCACTCAAAGTATCTTGTGGCAGCTAAGACACCTCTCCCCATTCATTCCAGGCAGATCAAAGGTGCAGAAGACCATAGCTCTAGATGTCAATGAAGATGAAGAGATCAGATGCCAGCACACTGACAGGGAAGTGTTTTGTCATATGTCAGAACACTGCACATATGTTACAAAGTTACACACCAGTTAACAAAGGTACTGCTGTGAAAGTCATTATATGTCTTAGGCATTGGATCATAACCAGAAAGTGATGGCTGATTATCTGTTCAAATTGGGCTGAGTTTACTAATAGGTACATCTGTCACAGGGGAGGTGAGATTAATTATTTTTTTTAAATCCTGGGTTCTTTCCTAGGACAGAAGCTTCAGAAGAGAGCAGAAAATGCAAAACAGGGCTAAGTATAAATAAACTGCAACTCCACAAAAGTTGATTGTGTTCAAGAACAGACACTTACAGATTGTGTAACAAAACACAAATTTCCACATAAGTCTACAGGACAAGAGAACAGTCTCAAGCTGCAGCACAGAAGATTCAGGCTGGACATTAGGAGGAATTTCTTCACAGAAAAGGCTGGAGCATTGAAAAGGGACTGCCCATGGAAGTGGTGGTGTCATTGTCTCTCTGTTTAAGAAGAGGCTGGACATGTCACTTAGTGCCATGGCGTAGATGACATGGTGATGTTGGGTCACAGGTTGGACTCTATGACCTCAGATTTCTAACCTAATTGATTCTGTGATTCTGTGTCTGCCAGTAGCTACTATGACAAAAAGTATAGAATTCAAGTATAGATGTATAAAACTCTGAAATACTGTTTGTAGATTACCTTGTGAGAACCTGAGATTTAATGTCTTCTCTAAAAAGCTTCGCTGTTGAGGGCAAATATAATTCAATATCCATATAAACGTTTAACCCTTCAAATACTATTTAACTCCAGCACTATCTTATAGCCTAATACTCCACTACATGCTACAAAAAATGTGCAACTCTCTACAAAAATTAATTTCTTTGTTAATGTCATTATTCTAAGGAAAGAGTCCCAAAATCTACAGTGGTCTCTGAAGTCAGATATTCAGAGAGATTTTAAAATTGCCCTTTTTTTTTTTTTTTCCTAAACAGAGATGGAGGTATTTTATTTCTGTTGTACTTTTAGAAGAGATGTGGAAAAAGATCTGTCATGCTTCAGGTAAAACAACAGTTTTCTAGCTGCATCACTATCCCATTTTTGGCATCCATGTTTGCTTTTTTCTAAAAAAAAAGGGCTAGTAAGCTTTACTCAATCATATCTGTCCACTTCACTAATTATCATAGCTTTGTCACTTCTCAGTCTGCATGTCAATCATCCATGAAATATTTTGCTGAGTCACATAGTCACACACTCACACAACCCCTTGGTTCTGGTCTTCACATATAGCAAGTTCATTTAATGTGCATTCATGCTGCACTAGTCATTTATTTCAAATTCACTAAAACATGAAGTACTTCATTGCTGACTGAGTAGAAACTTCTCCTTTGAAACCCAGTTAATCTGTTCCCTTTTTAATTGCAACATACTCCATTTCTGGCTTTCATTAACTTCCTCCTTTTAACTGGTACCTAGTAAATCTCTTCGTGTACAGTTTAGACAAATACATTAATTTACAACTAAATTATTTACATACCAAGACAGTGTCAGACTATGTTTTTATAACACTCAATTCAATTATGTCATTTACAAGCTCACTGTACTGAATTACAGCTTTCAAACACTTTATTAATATCAAACTTATAGACAGTCTGGTCAATTTCTGTGTACCTACTAATTTAGCATTTTATGAAAGACAAAATACCATTTTAATATTAATTTTTATGCCCAGAGTCTGCCAGTCAACAGATTCAATAGTATCAAGCAAGATTTGAATGACGACTCACAGCAGCGACTGAAACACTCATTTATCCAGGGAACAATTATCTACCTTTTGCTGGCAACAGCTCAAGCACTTCAGGACAAGGGAATGAACTTTCATACCTACATACAGGAACTGCAGCTGTTTTTCACTTTCCTGACCTGGAAGAAAGAAGCTACTACTAGTACCTAAAGTTAAGGAAAATAACCATTCGTAATGTAAGCTCTTGCTAGACCCGGGAAATGGAGAGGACTATTCTGCAAGTTTTTTTGAGAAACACCAGTAAAATTTTAAGGTGAACAGGTAATCTTTGCTTCTTTTAAATTCTCCATGAATTTCTGGAAAAGGCTTGGAGACATTAGTAAGACTAAACTAATGTCATATTTTAAAGCTGAACATCCACTTGAAAACTAAGAACAGAGAAGGACCATACAGTCTCCCAATTTCCAATTTCCACACTCCTGGGAGAGGGCAATCACAAGTATTTCTGACTTAGGAACTGAGTGATTTACAGTCCCTCTCTCAAACTTAGCAGGAGTTTTCTCAGTAATTTTACACAAAACTATATGCACTGTGAGTGGCAAGCTCTTCTGAATTTTAATAAGCAAACACTGGTTTGCAACCGTACTGTGTCAAGCCCTCAGCCAACATCCACATGGTATAGGAGCGTGCAACTTTTATGGAATAGCTCTGCAGGATGTGTTTCATGTGTCCAGTCATGCAGCACAAACAGTAACCAGCAAGACAACTGAAGCAGACAGCAATTTTACAGAATATGGTATGAAACAGTCAAATTAGCAATGCATAAGCATTAGCCCAAATACTAACTTGATGTCTTGGTTTAAAGACAATTATGCCATTTAAATTTGAAAACATGAGACAATAAAATATAGAAAAGGAAATAAGAGCTCTTTTACTAAAAATATATTATAAATATATATATCTATCTCTATCTACATATATACACAATAAAAACACAGAACACCCAAACAATAACTCATGAAACAACTGAAAACTTGCAGTGAAAATGAAAAGAAATGCCTTTTCCCATTTGGGTTAATTTTTAACTCATGTTCAGTCTCATGGTCATGAGAAAATGGCAGCCACCAAGAAAATGGTGTCCACAGAGTTGGCAGAGTAGAGTTTGGGCTAGGTTGTGAGCAGATGTGTCCTCACTAGCTCCCCAGATGAAAAAAAAAAAAGAGAGAAGAAAACCCTGTGAGGAAAGTCCTCCTAGTAGGGGTTGGGGCAGCAACAGGGCTGTAGCAGGGACACCTGGAAAAGAAGTCACGTCACTCGCCGAGAGCAGAGCTCACACCGGCTTCATGTCCTGAGGGGAGTGAGAGAGGCAGTTCTACCTCCAATTCCCCATGATCCTCCAACCACTGGGAGCTCCCAGCTTATGCCTCAGCTGTGCCCCCATTTCTATGGCACTGCCACTACGTTCGCCCTGCCTCCCCTTCTGTAGGATACGTGATTAGGTGAATTAACGATATGTTTAAGCAAGGCAGCCTGTGACAGAAGTGTGGCAGTTTAGATGGGAAAATCAAAACATGTCCAGTTATTGGCAGCTTGTAACTAACAGAGATGCAGGACAAGGCAATCCATTTTTGGACAAAGGCCTTCACCAGAACAGGACAACAGAAACACACCGTGTTTGGGAAACACATGTGGATGCAGCATAACCACAGCTGTGATTGAGCAGAGGGCTCGTGGACACCTTGTGAACATTTTAACCCTCAGTTGATTGGTTTGAGACTGACCTTAGGGGAACCTATGGCTAGAGTTACAGATATCTAACAGGAATAAACATTTGGAAAATGTAAACCATTTTATAGTATAAAAAAATTATGCTTTGACACAGTAAAAAGGATTGATTGGATTAGAGACGAGATTCTTCACCAGAAGAGAGCGTTCATGCATTTCTTCGCCCACTGCAAACACAGCCGAACAGGGACGAATGAACCCTGCACATAAAAAAAAAATACCCTTCCATGGAACCCCATGGCAAAGGCTGTCAGCCCACGCTGGCCATGACCACCATCCATGCCCAGCAAAAGCCCTGACTCACAGGTGGTGGGGAGAGGGGCGGCACTGGGGAAGAAAGGGGCCGGGCTGTGCCATGCTCTGGCAAGCAGGTCCCCGCTCGCTGCCTTTCTGGGCCACACTGGCTCCACTCACCCAGGATGAGTCCCCCACACCATGCATGGCACTGCTCCTGGGCGGGCTGCCCACCCCCAGAGGAGGAGCCGCCACTGCCCCCTTGCCAGGCAGCGCAGGGTGCGGGGCAGTGGTCAGTGCTGCCTTTCCCTCCACCTCTGTGCCCACCCACAGGGGAAAATGGGAGAGGGAAAAATCAATTTAACAAAAAACAGAAGTAAAACGATAACACGGACCCAGGCAGAAAAATGGATCTTTTTCAGGTGAATGATTTGCTTACAAGTATTGTTTATGCTTCTGGTACTTATTTGCCAAAAAAACGTGCAATTATGAATAAAGACGGAAATTATCACCAGAGTATTCAGATCATTAACCTGTATGTCACTGATTTTATTCAATATTACTATAAAAAAGACCCTGAGACATCAGTTACATTTAATTACTTTAGCTACCAGGAGACTCAACCAAATACCACAAACTAAGAATTGACATTATGAAGCTATTATCAATGCCTGAGCCCCACACTTAGCATATAGAGCAGGTAAAATTAGCTGTCCATAGGCAAACCACCTCCCAACATCCTGGAAATGAAGGAATCAACACAGCCCAGACAGTCTTGACCTCAGAAAAAACTTCATCACGATCTCAGATCTACAAATCAAATTGAACGCAGTCGTACGAACCAGCGACCAGACAAACAGCGAAGAACATTGAGACCATTGGCCACTATTCTCCAATGCTTCAGAAAAGGCTATCATAAACTAACAAACTGCTCAGCACAAGAATATGCATGTTTCCCAAATCCCGCAAGTGACCAGATAAACTGCTGAAACACAAATTTTCTCTGTACCCCACCCCCTGCACCTCCCTCCTTTTTTTTTTAAATGGGGTTTTTTTGTGAGGAGCGTGGGTTGGGTTTTTTGTTTGTTTGGGGGGAGGTGTGTTTGTTTAAAAATAAAAGTACAATCATTATCAGATTTCATGGAAAATTTCTGTGAGGATACATATTATTAGCTTTGGAGAACAACAGCCCTTAGGGAAGTTTTTAATGCAAATTAAAGCAAACTGATCAGCAGAGTGGATTTGAAAAGCTGTGAATAAGAACTCATAGAAACTTCAGAGAGGCATGAGAGGTATTCAGAACAAATAACATAAAAGGTAAAAGCCAAGTTGGAAAAATAAAGATTGTGCTGACTCTTCCTACTTTCAGTGGGGACACAGGACTAAATAGGATGACTATTTCAACCTTTTGCAGGAACAGGTACCCATATAAAGAGATGGACTATCTCAAACTATCTCAATCTTGAAGAAGGTCTTTGTTCTGTTCTCCTATCCCCTGCACACATTGTGAGCTGCAAGTCATCTCTCAGCTCCCCACAGTAAATTAAAGATTGCTGGACTAAAAATTCCAATGCCAGAAAACCAGCCTCTCTCCAGAAAATAAAAAGGATAAATTGACCATGATTTGAGCTTGTCAACACCGAAAGAAGCCTTGGAGGAATAACTTCTTTCTCAGCCAGAAAACGTGTTAGGAAAAACAAAAAAGCACAATGGATAATAACTAGTCACAGAGAACTTTTAGCAGTCAGTAGCTAACAGAACACGCAGCCTCACAACTCAAGGCTTAGACAAGCAATTGGCTTAAAAGGAGGGCCATGAAAAAAAAGAAAAGAAATAAAAAAGGTGCAGAGGGAAGAACAGAAGGAAACTTCATAGAAATTCCTGCTAACATCTTCTAGACCAAGCACTTTAGGCAGTAAGAATTAAATTTGTAACAATTAAGAGAAACAACCACAGAAAAGGCAAAGGAAGGATGAGTACACATTGCATGCATACACCTCTTAGGTCTCAGAATCCTTCCCAAAATCTCCTAGATTTATACACATAGAGGGGCGGTAATAATTCACAGACAAAACACCATAGCTTGAGTGGCACAAGAGATCTGTCATTTAAACACAGTTCAAGAAGTAAAAGGATAAAACATTATGTCATCAAAGCAAGTGACTAAGTGAAGCAGAACCTGAGCCATGGAAATATAAAAAATAAATACATAAATCCCTAACACCAAGCAAACGCAAAGCCCTTGCCGCCACTGACAGAAAAGGTGATCCTGGCTCTCATCAACAATTCAGATACTCATATGAAAGAGGTAGGCATTCTAAACTAGTCCTGACTAGAGGGAGAAACCATTTCTGCTGAGACAAGATGATCCATGAAAGAAGGAATTATACAGGAAATTAGCAAATGTATAAGGCTAGCCAAGAGCAGTCTTGATGTAAGAGTTCTCAAAATAAACTAGGCAAGGCAAATGGAAGGAATAAGAAACATTTCAGACAAAAGCTAGGTAAAAAACTGTACAGAATAAGATAATATAAAGCTTATAGGAGAACACAAAATAATAAAAATATACAAAGCAACACCACTCAAAGTGAGAAACAACTTAATACAAACTATGCTGCCAGAAAACTCAACCAACCAAACAAAAATGAACCAAGCCAAAATTCATTCCTACTGTGTTTTAAATCTGAAGACACCCCAGTGATTCAAAACCAGCCTGTCTGAACAAGATGAAATAAAATGTCAACAAGATTGACAAGCATTTCTTTCCTGCCTTCAGACAAAGGTATTTCCCAACTCCCCTACCATAGCCAATCTCAGGTTTTACTGTTTTCTTCAGGTTACATCAACTATGATTTGCCCTCAAGGTAGGACACTACCTCCAAGACAAAGATTAAACAGTCAAGCATACAGGCAGAATTAGAAGTGGTTTCACATTCTGCTACTGCCTGTCTGTTGAATCTCTGCCTATGGTAGCTTCACAAAGGATTCCCCTATTGCTATGTAGAATGTGCATATCAGCAAGACTGATTTGACTATATGGACAAACCACAGATAAGCTACTGAGCAGGCACATTTAAACAAAACAAAATACATGGTTTTAATGTGAGAGAGTGGTATTTGTTACAATAGATGGGCAGGCAGGTTTTGAGGACAATGTTCCTTAAACTTGTATTCACCTGCAAAATAGGAATGCTCTAAAAAGACACAATCTACACATTTGTTTTAACATGGTATGTACGAGAAGCCTCTACTCCAGTACCTGATCACCTTCATGCTAAATCATGAATATTTTACAAAGCTGAGAACAATCTTAATTTTTGATGAAGAACAAAAAAAAAAAAATTACTGCTAACATAAGAGAAATTACACCACCTTGGAATGAGAGTTTTTAAACATTTTTTTTAATGATATGAATTCTTCATAAGAACTGTCCAGAAATGAATGAAAGAACTATTTCTAAAAGGAAACTCATTTCTCAACGTACAAGAAGCTGTGTGTGAGAAAGCTCCACCAAAATAAGTTTGTATTGAATTATTATTTATAACTACATCCTGTTTAGCCATTTAGGAAAAAAAAGTTTAGTTCTTGTTTTGTAGACCCCTTTGTGTAAAGCTTTAAAAAGGCTTCTGGTAAAAGAGGGAGGGCCCCCATATTTATATCCTCCAATTCACACTGTGTGGCAACTCAAAACCTTCAACCTTGATTTCCACAACAAAAAAAAGTCATCCTTATCGTTTCCTCATAGAACAGTCAGTTTTAAGCTTTAAACAAAGAAATATAAGGGGGATATTGAACTACAGAAAAAAAAAGTCATATTATTGTTTATAGGTTTATGTGACTTGATCAAAATATCTGATTAAGCGAAAACCAGGTTTTGCCAGAGAAGGCTATGTTTGTCAAGTGGTAGCTCTTTCTGCATGTCCCCAAGACTTATAACCTTTAAAAGAGATAGAATTGGGCACAGAGACTGCCTAAGGACCCCTTCCTGGCTTAATTACAGCAGCACTACACTAAAATGTAATTGAGGTTTGCTTGCACTTTGATTATTTGCCTGCTTGAAGACAGGCTACCTCAAAAAGTAACAGATGAAATGCCCGTGCTCCTCTCTTTCAGATTTTTTTAAAACACAAAAGGTACTCCAGATACAAAGACTCATCAGATACAAATTGGCATAGGACATCTCTGGACCCATACATAACTGCTTTTAATTTCTTTTGTTACTACTGTTGTTGATCAAGTAGAATATCATACACTAGCATAATCCTGCATCTCACCACAAGGAATACAATTTGAAATGCAACTCATTTTATTTTTGTACAAGAAGACCATAACAAGCCTTATCTGCTTGGGCAGAGGGGAGGGAAAAATCTACCAGTTAAAAAAAAAATACCAAGCCAAATCAATCCTCAGAAATATTGAATTGCAACTGTTAAGAAACAGAGAATGTTTCTTTAAATTATCTCAATGTCATAATCACTGTAAAATGTATTTCATATTATTAAATGCCATTCTTAAAGCATTTTCAGGATTTTGAAAAAAAACATATGCATGATGCCGAGTTCTACAAATACAATGTCTTCTTTCACAATTGCAGAGGTGTTTCTAAGACAGAAATTATATATAGCCATCTGCTCAAATTATTAGATAATTGTCTCATTTGACTATATAGAAAACCAGCTAGCTTGTATACTTGAGTTGTATTATAAATAAATAGGCCATCAAAAATTAAATATTATAATAATATAAAAATCCATTTCTATTTTAATTTTACATAATAGGAACTAGCCCCAAACCAAATTATTTACAAATGGTGCTCAAAAATATGCTCATAGAAATGTCTTGTTTGGAAATTAGTGTTCATTCCTGTGGTTTTCATTTTTCTGGTTTGGTTTTACTCTATTTAAGCATTCATTCCACACTTCCACCATGTAATTGAAAAAAAAAAAAAAAGGGTATTTTTTACTTCTCCCTAAACAATTTGCTCCTTCTCCTTGCTCTTGAACTTCATTCTACTTCTGGTTTTTTGCTGAGGTCTGTTTTAAACAGGGGAATGAACATTAACTTTCCTGCAAAATAAAGAATTCAAACATTAATTTCCTCACATAAGACAGTTAGGACTTGCTGATCAGACTGAATACATGTATTTCAAAGTGAGGAGAGTTTAAAATCAGCTGCACAATCTCTTATCTCTTAAACATACTGTACTAGCTTAATTTGAAATAGCTCAGCTTTGTCATTTAGACAGTGACAGCAATGAAAATCACATTACTTGGCAAGTACTGCTCTTTGCCCCTTTAGCTCACAGGGGCAATCCAATATTGATGGGGGAAATCAAGAAACTCTCCTCCATAAAAAATGACTACAATTCTAACAGGTTTTTTAACTTCTTATTCAAATGCAGGTGATAAGTATGACCACATTATTAAGCTACAAATTACGAGAAAATCTAGATAATTTTGTAATCCAATGTTATGCTACGTTAAGCTAAAATAACATTAAGTTGTGAAAGATAGCAAGAACTGTCTAAAAATCAAGTAACATCTGGAGCATGATCTTTAAAATCAATGCACATTTTTCATTCAAGAACTACTTACACTTGCATATACTCATGATATGTAGCTGAACATTTTCTTATCACAGTCAGAATCTATATATGACATCAGATTTATAGCTTTCAACAAGATTAACAAAAAGACGCAACTTATAAGTATCCCAGAGCTATCCGTTTCACAATACTCATTTTAATTACTCATTTATCTAATTCAATGATTTACCAAACAACCTTCCTTACTGCCACCCCTAAACTTTATTAGAGAACAACACATTGTTACTGAAAGCTGAAGCCAAGCATACTTCAGAATTTTGAGTGTGATCTAACTCAACTTATGCTCCAAATATGCAGCTACTTGTTTTTCAAGAAAAATGTGTCTCTTGGAAATATTAATTTTTTTCACAATATTATTTTGCATTCTGACAGTGATATGTATTTCTTGGTGCACGTTCCATAGTTACTAAAAGAATTTGAAAATTTTAAATAGACATACTTTATTTATT
This sequence comes from Calyptomena viridis, assembly GCA_013390005.1. Taxonomy (NCBI): domain Eukaryota; kingdom Metazoa; phylum Chordata; class Aves; order Passeriformes; family Eurylaimidae; genus Calyptomena; species Calyptomena viridis. Next base: position 71,467 of record WEIV01020307.1, read on the forward strand.
ATACAAACATAAAACAGATTAATAAGATAGAGAATTTACTACAAACTGTGTACTTCCATTAGTATAAACAAATTGTTTTCTGGGTTTTTTTTCAGCTGGAAGGTGGATTTCAAAAAGAAATAAGAAACTACTAAAGCAAGTAGTAGCAATTTCAAAGCAAACGTATGTGACAGAAAAGAAACTTTCTAGACTGCAGCTTAGTTTAAACAGAAACTTGGAAATAAGAAGTAGAAAAGTAAACACCTTAACTGGCTTGAAATCTGTGCTTTCTTTACTCCTTTAAAGGCCATGAGGAGACAAACCAGTTAATTCAATTTATATGAAGAAACATCAGAACAAAAACTAATCACTTATATTTACAATTTAATCACCATAAACAACCATACGTATGCATAATGCTTATGCATAAAAAGTGAACCAACCTGATCCCTTCTATTTGAAGCCACTAAACATACTCTCACCAAAAGTCCTACAGGTCTTGCTTCTTCCTGAGAGCTTAACCAAACAGGAAATAGTTCTATTAGACTATAAATCAAACCAGGTAGATAGTCTTGATAGACAAGAGCCCTGGTACTAACAGCCAGTCTTTGGCCTTTGGTGTCATGCAACCAGAATGTGAAACAAACTTACAAATTTGTTCAAATTTTTAGCTGTAAAAAAGAAAAAAGAAAGAACATTACGTTTCATAAAAATCAAATATATTGACTCAAACCTATAAACACAAATCCAGGTTTTAGCAACTTTCAGAACACTAAATCAGAAACTGAATAAGTTCTCTGTAATATCATAGTAAGCAGCTACACTGAAGTTATTTTGTCTGTAATAATAATAATAATTTAAAAGAAGAATAATAAATAAATAAAAAGGGAGAGTAACAAGGTGCTATGGCTTTAAACTAAAAGAACAAAGATTTAGGTTAGATGTTAGGAAGAAATTTTTGATTGTGAGGGTGGTGAGATACCAGAACAGATTGTCCAGAGAAGTTGTGGATACCCCATCCCTGGAAATGTATCTGATCTAGTAGAAGGTGTGAGCAAACTGATCTAGTAGAAGGTGTTCCTCTCCATGGCAGGAGGGTTGGAACTAAATGATCTTTAAGGTTCTTTCTAACCCAAGCCTTTCTTTGATTCTATGAAATACAAGTAGTTATGGCTGAAATTAATTTCATAGCAATTCATATTCCCTGTAAACCAAATACAATCCAATGATGGAAACATTTGCAATGGTTTTTTTTGTTTAAAGTCTATATTCTTCAGAGGAAAGAATCTTAGTATCATAGAATCCTTTAGGTTAGAAAAGATCTAAGATAGTCAGATCCAAGCATTAACTCAGCACAGCCAAGTTACAGGCTTTTTAAATACCACCAGGCATGCTGAATCAACCACTTCCCTTGGCAGCCTGTTCCAAAGCTTGACCACTATTTCCATGAAAAAATTTTTCTAATAACCAATCTAAACCTCTCCTGGAGGAACATGAGGCCACTTATCACATAGCTTGTCATGGGGAAAAAAGAGACCAACCTTGCTTTCAGGTAGCTGTAGAGTGATAAGGTCTCCCCCAAGCCGCCTTTTCTCCAGGCTGAACACTCCCAGCTCCCTCAGCTGCTCCTTATATAATAGTCTCCAGACCCTTCACCAGCTCCATTGCCCTTCTCTGGACATGCTCCAGCACCTCAATGTCTTTCTTGGAGTGAGAGCCCAGTATCCAGTCCTGGATATAGGACTCAAGATCTGGCCTCAACTGTGCCAACTACAGGGGACTATCCCTTCCCTGGTCCTGCTAGCCACGCTATTACTAATCTAAGCCAGGATGCCATTGGCCTTCTTGCCCACCCGGACACACTGTTGGCTAATGTTCAGTTGGTGTCAAGCAGTTTCACCAAGCAACTTTTCCAGCCACTCTCCCCTAGCCTGTGGCCCTGCCTGGGACTGTTGTAACTCAAGTACAGGACTCAGCATCTGGCCTTGCTGAACCTCATTGGCCTCGGCCCATCGATCCAGCCTGTCCAAATCCTTCTGCAGAGCTTCCCTACCCTTCAGCAGATCAACACTCCCACCCAACTTGGTGTCACCCACAAACTGACTGTCTACTCAATCACCTTGTCCAGATCATTAATAAAGATGTTAAACAGGACTAATCCCAATACAGAACCCTGGAGGACCCAATATGTGAGGGCCACCAACTGGATGTAACTCCATTTGCCACCACTCTCAGGGCCTGGCCATCCAGGCAGGTTTTTACCCAGCAAAGAATGTACCTGTCCGAGCCATGAGTAGCCAGCTTCTCCAGAAGAATGCTGTGGAAAACCATTTCAAAGGCTTTAATGAAGCCCAAGTATACAACATCCTCAGCCTTTCTCTCATCCACTAAGTGCGTTGTCTTGTCATGGAAGGAGATCAGGTTGGCAAGTCCATGCTGTCTGGGCCTGATCCGTGGTCCTGTACATGCCATGTGACAGAACTCAATATGATCTGCTCCATGACCTTCCCTGATTTAACACTGTCACTGTAAAAATCTTCCCAACTGCTTCGGAAGAAGTCCTGAGTCACAACTGTAAGTCTCTTAAAGAGGACAGAAATAACATTGAATCTGTTTTGTGATTTCACCTTGTGATTCTATGAACACCTGGGTATATTTTTGTTATTTCTATTGTCAAATAAAATCAGTGCCTAACACTGGTGAAGCTCAACTTCTAAGAGTTTTTCTAAGGATCACTGACAGAAGAGTGCCTACCTAGTAAATGATCCTCATCAAGCAAATTAATATGTTCATTAGAAAAATAAGCTGCTTCTGACTGCTCTTTTTATCCAATAAGGCAAATGAGACAAAACCTGTGTAACCTGCCATATGAATAACTGCTCACTCTGGTTATAACTTTAGGATTCTATACAGCATGACCCATCTGTTAATTTACAGAAAGCTGAAAAAGCATGTGACAAGAATTTTCAAAAACAAACAGACTTTTTTTCTCTTTTTGTTATCTATAAGACAAAGAATAATAGAATGGTTTGGATTGGAAGGAACAATTAAGATCATCTAGTTCCAAATGTCCTGCCATGGGCAAGGACACTTTCTACTAGACCAGGTTGTTCAAAGCCCCATCTAATCTAATCCTAAAGAGTTTAAACTGAAGCAAAAGAGATTAACAGGAGATTTAGGCTAGATCTTAGAAAAAACAGTGTGTACAAAGTAGGGCTGGTTGAGGTTGGGAAGAGTTTGCCAAAGATTATGGAATCTGATGGGTTTTTTTAGAGAAGCAATCTGGTCAGAACTGGTTTGGTCCTAGCTCATCCTGCCTCTGAGCCAGAAATTAATTAGATGACTCTCACTCCTTTCAGCTCTATTTGTTTTAATTTTATCATGAGAACATGAAAAGTGGAAACATTTGTGCATTAGGAGAGACTCCCTGTTTCTGAGGCTCCACCAGTCTGTGTCATGAAGTCTTGCATCAGCAACACATAAATCCACTTATAATCCATTTATAAATTCATTTATAATCCATTTATAAACTCACCTATTTATAAAGCACTTTTCTAAATTAAGCCCTTCTTTTAAAAGGAAGCATTTCAACCTTCACAAATCCAAAACAGCTACCAAAAAAGATCTTTACAGAAAGACCTTCTTTGATACCCCACATAACTCTTGCAAAGCTCCTCCAAGACTCAAAGTCTACTCTTCAAATAAGGAGTCTGTTTTCAGTACAAAACACACACAAAGCCACCCGAATTCTGCTTAAGTCAATTTAAGAGCCAAAGAATACAGCAGTGTCCAGTGCCTAAACAGCAATAGTTCAACATATTGAGCATAAAAAAGTAAAAATTTGTCACTTTTATAAACACATATCAGTTTTGGCACCACATTAGCCACACGCTTTGTCCCTTTTCAGTCCCTCACTTTTCCTTTTCTTTCCTTCCTTGCAGCAGTTGTTATGGTAAACAGGTAATACACGTGCTGAAATATAGCACAACTGGCTGATTAATTAAAATATTCTAGCAATGAGGGAAACAGGGAATCAAAAACAGAAAATCTTGAACCCTAGTCACACAAAATATCACAGTCAGCATCTATGGAAAAAAAAAATGGTTACTTTATTAGAATCAGATGCTAAGAGAAAAAAAGATGCTGGCTTACCTGGTGCACCTATCACACCTAAAGAAGCCTTGTAAAGAAAGCCTGAAAGGGGTCAGAAAGAGGACAGAGTAGTGACAACATGAAATCAAGTGGCATTCTTTGCAATAATATTCAAGAACTTCAGCAAAATACTAGCACCTTCCTTCCTCAGGAAAGAGCTTCCTACATTACAGAATTTTAAAAGGGAAAATCCCTAACTCTCACAAAACAAGCCACAAATCAAGCCTCTCTTTTCTCAATCCCATGCTAAAATTCACAAACAAATTTGCAATCACAACAGATATTTTTTTAATTATGTTCTAATTTCAACAGATAAAAGAGCAGAAGGTTAATATAAGTATTCAAACGCACAGACACCAATTGCCCAAGGCACTGTGATTTGGAATCACAAGATATTATCTAGAACTTACTGTGGAATATCAATAAATTGTTTGCATTTAAAACTCCAGTTTACTGTGCTGAAAAACAAAATAGTTGAGCCATTATCTGCGAGATTCAGGAATGCAAGCAGATATATATAATAATGAAAACCAAAATGAGCAAGAATTCCAGAGGCATTTCCAAATATATTCAAATTTTGTACTTACTAAGAGCTTTATTGAAGCTGACTTACCATTGACTAAATTATTATTGGAGGGTGAGAGCTTACAAAAGATTAACTAATGTTACATTACAAGCTCAGCACAACATACACCTAAAAGCTCACTTTCTTTTATTGTGGCTTTCTAGTTCACTATCCAGTAGTCCTAGAGCCTCACATTTTTTTTAGCTCAGCACAGCTCATTCCACAGCAGTTGATTCTGGGGGTGTTTTTTTTAGTTTTTCTCCTTTTTTACCTTTAACATACGTTTTCATCTTCTTATTCACGGGTTATTTGCATTTAGAACTCAAGTTTGTGAGCCCTGTATTATTCTTTCCTGCAAGGCTGAGGTCCAGTATTTGGGGCTCTCATGCTAGTGTAGGCATTGCTTTTTAATCTGGTATGTCAAGGTGCATATATCCACACTTGATACTTTTCAGAGTCATCTTCCCATCCAAAGTCAAGTGAGATGTCACAGCAAAAAGCATTTTAGAACCCCTGAAACCAAGAGTTACTTCCCTCTAACATCCCTCAAAACGACCCAATATGACTGCTCTTGTGATCCTCTCTCTTAGTAGATTCATTATCTTCCATAGCCAATAAATTCAAGCAGAGAAAAAAACCACAACTCTTATAAAGAGCAAGGCAAAAGCATCAAATCTTGATGTCAATAACCAGAAGTCTTTGTCAAGTCTTAGGTCTACAGACTTGCTTCACTTTTTCTTCAGGATTCCATGACCTTTTGTCTATACAGATTCGACTTCACAACAAATCCCATCTTGTTTTCCACACACAGACAAGAAATGCACATGACACAGACCTTGCATGGTTTCCAAATACACTAGTATGTTTGATATAACCCATCTGCCTGTAGCCTGCTTGTCACAGCAGAGACTACACTAGGTATTGAAGAGAGTATCAATCTCTGTTTGGCCCCTAGGTATAACCTGTACAGAGGAGTTATTACTTAGGAGTCTGTATTCCAGAAAATTGCACTGGACCATCTTCAATGGAATTCAAAATGACAACAAAATGAAGTAAGCAGATTTTCAAGAGAATATTAACGCAACACAGGCCTGGCTAAGAAACAAAATCTTATGTGTTTTGGAAATGCATGCAGTTTTCAAAGTGGGGTACAAATAGTCATCTTCCATTAAGTTAATCAGACAACATACTTTCTGTATTACAGTGTGAAGAGTGGTTAAAAATCCATTGTTATTGGAGTTTGAGTCAAAGATAAGCAAAAAGGATGGGTCATGGGTTTTTTTCCTGAAATGCAACATTTAATAATGTTGAAAACACCTTTCATTAGACCAGATTGCTCATCCAATCTATCCTTGAACACTTCCAGGGATGGGGCAATTCACAGCTTCTCTGGGCAACATGTCTTATCATCTTCACAATAAAGAATTTCTCCCTAGTATCTAACCTAAATCAACCCTCTTTCAGTTTAAAGCCATTTTACCTTGTAAAAGTCCCTGTTCTGGCATGGAAACATGTTGCCTTGTTTTGAGAAAGAATCCACTGGAAAATTATGGATCTCCTCAAAAGCATGGTGCCAGCATGTGCCCAATGAAGTTTTGAAAATAATCCCAAAGAGCTACTCTCTCTTCTGGCATCTGCATCCTGTTGGAAATCCAGGGAACATACAGAAGTGTTCTTCTCCTTAAATGATGCTCTGACTTGGAGAAGAGGAGGAGAAAGCAGGACATTTCATTTTGTTGGCTGTTGTTGCTTCCCTTATACTGAAAAAAACCTCCAAACCTCTTTCAGATGAGAAATTCTGTGTGATTGGATCTGGAGGTCCACCAACCTCATAACGTGTAAAGGTCCCAGTATCTGAATCAAGAAGCATTTGGACAACACCACACTTGGTGGAATTTTTGGGTATTTTCTTGTGCAGCGCCAGAAGTTGGACTCAATGATACCGGTGGGGTCCTTCCAACACGTGANCCAGCAATATAAGTCCAATAAAAATTCAATATAGTTTTGTACTATGTAAATACTTGCCAATAAAAATGAAGCGGCACTCCAAAGTCTTCATATGACAGAATATAAATACTTCAATGATTTGTACGCAATATAATCAAACTGATCAAAATATAAACATTGCAATAGGAAGCTGATCTAAAATCACAATTTACTTTAAGAGAATGCTGTAGAATAGCTTTTCAAAAGCATTTATGGCTTTAATTGCACATGAACACAATCTCAAACTACTTTGAAGACAACAG
>WEIV01020311.1:0-52810 GCA_013390005.1 Calyptomena viridis
GAAACCAGTACCAAACTGTGAGTACCAGAATTACCATGGAAGGGCATGATCTCAAAGGACCACAAGGACCAAACATCATCTGTGAAACTGTGTGACAAGCAAGTGTTCTGATAACGTAACTCTGACAGTGGTTTAGTTTCTGATAAAAAAATAACCCAGCAAAATATAATAGCATACTTTTTTTTTCCCCCAAGATGCTGNTGAGAGCAGATATTGAAGAACATGGCATTTGGCAGCTCAAGTTCAAACTGCGTGTCTATCGATAAGGGTCTTTCAAGTTTTTGGACAGTTGCAACATGCTTTTTGCATGTCACACAATGTATGTTACATTGCTAATATAGCATACAAATAACAAATAACATGCTACTGCTAAACATTGCCTAACATAAGCATAATTAAATATGCCATGTTACTTAAAACTTAATCATATTTAGTTCCAGCCTGGAATAGCAAGATTAAAGGTAGGTTTTTTTTAATAAAACAGTAAATTCTTTCTTAAATGAAAAAATTATGTTCAAATCACAAAATTAACAGGACATTAATTTAGATTCTAAACAATCATATTCTCTGTGCATCTGTCACTGATATTTGGAAGGAAATTAAAAATCTCATTTATTGTTTCAGATGTGATGTACTCGAAGCCATGTCCAAGGTTCTCCATCCAGTGCATTAAAATTTGCTACCCCTGTAGTTTGTTTACAGACAGGTTTCGAAAAGCTAAAGAAAAAAATTATCATAGAAATAATTAAATATAAGAAAAAAACTCACTGACAAATTCCAGTACCACAGAAGCAAAAAAATTCATCTACCAAATCATCCTGAGAGCAGACAAAAAGACTTGGAACATATTGAGAATGAAGCCAATGTATCTGGCCAAAGCTTGCCATTGGGTAGAGAAACACGCATAAGGATCTGACTAAAATAATCCCTTCAATAAACACTACTTAGAGTTGGAAAATTTACAGGACTTAGGAATAGAGAGGACAGAAAGAGTAGCCAGCAAGAGCTTGATACAGTAGTTTTGTTTATACCATAAGCAGCTCATCTTGTGCCTCAGAAACCTCTTATTTCAAAATGTGTTTAGTAAAATTTGATGGTCATACCTGTATTGCTGAGATAATCACAAGGCACTTAGCAATGCAGACTTTCTTTTGAGAAAGAAAGCACTGACACAAATATTGCCTGAGGATATCAAAGACAGTGAGAAATTCAGAGGCACATTGAGAAGATCAAAAACATTCCTCTGGATATTTTTTCGCTTAGCTTTCAAACATAAAAATGCACAAATTTGAGCATTTATTGTGAAGCAATTGACTCACAGCCAAATTAATCTTAGTTTGGGATGGGAAAGTCAGGCAGATGCCAGTTCATGTTCTACTTGAAATGTTAATGAACTTAGCTTCCATTGTGAGTTTTGTTCAGGATGGCCACCATGGATTCAAGAAGAGGAGAATGTATTGTTGAGGGATTCTCATGGCATTCATTTTGATGGGACTCTGACCTAGCACCACTAACTTTGATGGAGTTACTCTATTTTGCACTAGTGTAAATGAGAGATAACTCAGTTTCATACACTTCAGGATCTATCAGGGTTCACATCTACTGTTACCAAAACAAATTTCTTTTGCAGAGGTCAGCCTTTTCCTATCAGCACTTTTGCAGTTGACCAGTTTGTTACCTGCTAGTGACAACTTTGAAAATGATCCACAAAACCAGCAGGTGGGCACTTGGCAGATATATACTCACTGCTGTTGCAAGAAACAGCTAGAAACTAAAATCAAAGCAAGAAGCAAGAAACCAAGTTATCGCACTTTTAAAAAATATGTATAACTAGTTCTGCAGAAATAAATAAAAATACGTTTTCTTCTATTAGCAATATTGGTCAAAGGAAATAAAAACTGAACCCAGCTATTAGAGTTAAATAATCATAATCTCTATTGTTCAATGCTTATTATGATATGACTCANAAGCTCCTACAAACCCTCCAGCAGTAACTTGCATCTTGCAGCTGGAGACCAATGAGCTGTCACACTGGCCAGGCCTCTCCCTTTCATCAGGATGCATCAAGTGGCATTCTAGTGCTTCCACAGCTGATTTTTCCATGGTAGTAAACACTATTTTCACACAGTATAGGGCTGATAAAAAGATTGCCAAAGAGAGATTAAGGATTACACAAAAGTAAGCTCATTCTGGTACAGCTATTTTTATATATACTCGTGTTTCTAATTTCCATTAAATATTCTAAATCTATTTAGAGTTTTCTTATATTATTACTGTAAGACCCTATTACACATTATAAAGCTTGATTCAGTGCTAAGGAAGATGGCCTCCAACTTTGCTATCGATATATAATTTGAGAGTTTATTACCCCTTTCATGTGAAAATTTCTTTACAAAGGACTTACCCCTTATTAAGCTTTCCCAAAAAAACCCACAGGAAATAATTATTGTGAGGCATAAAAATGTGAAAACTGTCAAGTTGTCAAATTCCTTTCATTTTGCAGGCACTGAAGTCCATCATTTTTTCTTTATTAATAATATTTTTCAGGTAGATCCATCAGGGATAAAACAGATACTGGCATGAAGAATGGACATCTACAGACCATGTTCTGGGAGGAAAACCTGAAAGCTGTCACATTGTTTAGCCTACAGAAAACACATTTAGAGAATATATGATAACAATCTTCAACTATATAACAAACTGCAGCAAAAATAAATTGCTTTTCATCAACACAGTGGATACTACAAAAGCAATGGAGACAAAAATTCTAATATTGTACAAAGATTGATATTGGGACATTGAGAAAAATCTTTAATGGTAAGGCTGAAGAAGTACTGTTCTATATTTCCTGCAAAATCTTGGGTGTCTAGATGATGAAGTTCTGTATGGAATGACACCAATCCAATTGAATTAAGTCAATGTTTTTGAGCTTTTCTAAACCAATGTGACTGTAAGGTGTATCACAAACTAATTTTGAGAAAATGGACACAGTATCTTTCATCAAAATTAAGTTCATATTCCAGATGTTTCTTATACATTTATTTGTTTATTATTCACCCTTGCTTCCCTATTCACTTTTTTCAATGTGTAAAGAATGTGTAAGATTGTACCTTTTTAAGAACTGCAATAGTTATACTGAAATCTTATGGACCACCAGTGGTACAGAATAGAGTAAATGACTTTTTGATTTCTTCAAAATTTTTCAGCTGTCTCTAATTATAACTTCCTTGCTGATTCATAAGCTAGAAAATAGTCCCATATGAATCAGCTAAATTATTCCCTGTGAATAATTCATTTAGCGTGAGTATAAAATTTTACTTTTAAATAGAAAGAAAACATGTTCTAGAAAATGTAGGTGATTCAAAGTTACCAAATAAATACTTATTTCTTGACCAGATGGGTTCTAAAGCAGAATGCTTGAATTCATTCAACTTTCTACTGGGTCTTTGTGAATAACATCATCACTTATGGACAAAGAAAGAATCTCTTGAAAAAACAAAACTGTAAGTAACAGCTTTCAACCCTTATAAATCTATGAGCTGTCCAAATTATGTTAGAGAAAGTACCATGGCATTACTAGCAAATGCCAGCTCTTGACTAAGGCCTGTCTGATGATTTAGGTCTCTGACTTTCACTGGAGACTGACTATCACTACATACTTTTGATTGCAGGTAGGAGACACAGTGAATAATGGCTGCAGAAACACTTGTGTTTTGATAGGGTTCAGCTTTGAAACAGAATCAATGATAAGGTTTTAAATTCCTTCCTGATCTCAGCATGAAAAAAAATAACAATAAAATTCAGTTTTATTCATCATATATCTTATCATTGTAGAAGGCACCATGATGTGAAGAATATCTAAAAATGTATAACCTTCCTATGGAAATGACATCTCTAGTCTTTTAGACTGGAAATCATTCATCACTCAGTTATCTTGGGTACAAATGAACACAACAAAAGGACTCTGGTGTAAAGTTATCCAACATGCAAGATCATACTGGGGTTTTTTAACCTCCAGTAATAACTAAGTGTTTTGATGGCTACACTTCAGTGCTAATTTATAATTAACTTCAGGTGCTTCTTTGATCTTCCTGATATATTTTCTTTCCTGTTTTCTTATCAAGAGTCTCCATGCAGTCTGTAATTAAGCTTCTTAGTGTGACCATAACTTTAAGTAGATTCATTAATAAAAGCTTTGGGAAAATATCAGTTAAACCAATACAAGCCCTTAACTGTGAGCTGAAGTACATCTGAAGCACTGCTGGTTAAAAGTGTAGTATTATATAAGCTCATAATTGGTTGGCCATAAAAATAAAAGAATGATTCTCAGTTTTAAGGTAATGGATAATAGAAACAGTAAAGCTAGCACTCTACCAATGACCCACATATTAAGGCATTCAGAGCATTAATATCACAACACTACAAAATGCAAGAGTCATGTTTTATGTGCCTAGGCTCTTCATCTAAAGAGGAAGATATTTCAAACCTTTGCTAAATAATGAAATATTGAACAAAAAAGATTTTTTTAAAAATGTTGAAAGCTGTTATAATAATAGAGTGATACACACAAACCTACCTGAAGCAACAAATAAATACATAATGCAAGGGAGCAGGGCAGTATAACTCATTTTCCTCAGCTAAAGGAATGATCAGTAATTCTCAGAAGACAAACTCTAATCTCATATTTTCCACACATTAATAAGACAGGCATCAGGGATAATGAAACTGAGATCCTCATATTATGCACTTTCAATCTGAAAAACATTAAATAGAAATTGCAAAAGAAGTGGTAGGGGCAGCTCTTTTGTAAACATATCAGTCTGCAGGTACAGACTGGGATTGGTGTGACTTCTTCAGTCACGAAATTGCTGTTTCAATGATACTCTACTCCAAAATCCAGCCATAGCCACAATTATGCACGTATAAAATACCCTTTATACCAAACGTTTCATTCCCCAGGCAGAGAAAGTTTGACTGCTCATTTGTGCTGGCACTAACTTGCAGTATGGATGAGTATCTGTGCACAAATGTATCTGGTTGGTTGGAGGGGACAAAAGTGGGGAGGTTAGTATTACTGTAACTCTATCGATACCATTTTCTAGTGCACAGAAGTTTTAAGAAAACTAAATTTACAGATGTATTTTGTGATGTCATTTCACAAACTTATGTTTCTTAACCAATTGCTGAACAAGGTAGCAGCATAGGTACACACTGATCCCCACATACTGAACAATGACTTCTTCCAATAACACAACCTCCCCGTTCTAGCATCACTTTCTTTCAAATCAGTCACTGTGACAGCACTTGAAATATGCATGAATCAACTTTCTGGGACCTGATAAAAGGATAACTGCAAGGTGTCTCATTTGTGTATTTGTACTGAACAATCAGTACCTACTCTGCCTTACCTCTCCTACCAGGTTCTGAGGTGGAACTGTGCAGCATCAGCCATCGAGTTCCCCTGGGGAAGGAACAAACAGATGTCTGATGCAATAGCTGAAGCTCCCTTCAGCTTCTGCCCCTCCACAGGAGACAAGGAAGGTAATTAAACTAAAACTAAAGGAGTCAGAGCAAAACAGTTCCATTTTCACGGCTTCATTTTCATCTGGAGTACCCCATTGACTATGCCTCCCAAAAACAGACACAGAATCATGCTCAGGAAGTACTGCTATATTCAAATGAAACAGCAGTATGCCTACTTTGCAAAAGAGTAATGCTTTTTTTGGAAACAAAACCATTCCATAAAAGAGGGAGAAAAATAATCCTAGAATGTGTGACATTCACAAGCTGAAGCTAAGACTGATGGGTAAGTAAACATGAAGCCACATCTTTCATTTTATTAATTTTTTCATTTGCTGCATATATGAGATAAAACCAGACAAAGTAGCACAGACATTTTTTAACATAACAGATATAGCAGCCTTCCCATCATACATCATCAGATGAAAGGCATGTTGTGCTTATTTTACTGCAGACTGATTCTTTATTCTACCTGGCAGCAACCTGGAATTTTGAAAATAAATATCCCTACTACAGCCTTGTAGTTGTGTCACACAGCACAAACTGGAGATCTGCCAAGTGCAAACTGGGTGGCTAGAGGAACTTTTCCCCTGTGTCAACAGAAGCAGCTGTCCATCCTCATAAAACCTATGCAGGCTATTATATCCTTCTGCTTGAGAGTCAGAATTTTGGAGTGTGCCTTTCAGATGAAAGGCTGAGTGTTGTTCATGATGAAGTTCCCACTTCTGCACAGCAATACCCAAGTACCCCTGTAAGAACATTTGACAGGACCTTGCCAAAAGTATTTTGGGAGTGAGAATTTTTTTTGTCTTTCTACTTTGAAAAATGTATTTGTCCCTTTCTAAAGTGTTCTCAAGACTCTGGTTTTTTCCATTTAAAAACACTTGAATTATCAAAGCTTGCATTTTGATATTATTGTAAGCAGCTTTTATTAAACAGTAAGAAAACCTATATTGTCATCTGTTTATCTTGTTACTGGCTCTTGTCTTAGATACTGTAATTTCTTTATTATTGTATAATAAAGACTCATATATGTTATAGTGTTTATTTTTTATGTTGACAACACATTTTTTCCAAATACAAGTGACACCTTAATAATACACGTTCATCCAGAAAGAGCTCCATTCAGATTGTCTGGAATTTCTCTCAGAAATTTATCAGCTACATTATATCTTTATATATGTTGAATATTTTATGAGATCTTCAAACAATTGTATAAAATGTCTACGTAAGAATGTACAATTCTTACATAGTATTATCAATATAATAAAGAGATCAGTATCTGTTTATTATAGATATACATGAGTATCATCAATATAATAATATCATCAATAAAATAAACAGATTAATTCGTCACATATTGATTACAAAATTAAAACCAAGCAGGCTTACTTTTTAGTCACTTTTTTGGTCTTTTACCTTTGTGGAAAAAGTAGCCCTGGGGAAATTATGTGTAACACTATTATACTTGAGTTTAGCTCTTTCATATTTTTCACAGCAGATTTTGTCTATTCCTGTTGCATTAGAGCAGACTGGTTTACATTGTGTGTCAGAAATCACTGGGATCTTGTGATACTCAAGTATCATATTGAAAGAACATTTGAGGGCTTGCCATTCAAATTTATACAAAAATATCCATCTGGGTGGACAGCATCCCAAAAAAAAGACACAATTTACTAGGCCAGAATAGAAGTCTGAGCAGAAAAATGCAGTCAGCACTACCACAGTGCTACAGAGTGATCATTATTGGGAACTGACCCAGCTGAACAGAACTAAAACTGTCTTACATGTCTCTGGAGAACTGCACAGTCAGTGTACATCAGCTTTGCCTGGGATTCTTGTCTGGGCCTCTAGTATAGTTCAATGGTGTAAGAATACCATATAAACTCTAGTATTTTTGATCCATTAGTGTTCCAAAATCTGTATCCTGGGTTTTTTTAACATATTTTCTTTCAAGCACTCCTGCAACAGCAGAAGTAAATGGGATTTTATCACTACTGAGCTTGTCACTGATGACTGTATTCCCTATTCAAGTAGTTTGCCCTATTCCATTGCCTAAGAGTAGGTGATCAAGAAGACAGAAGCAGGTTTTACTGAGGTACATAGCAGGAAGCTGAGACACAATGGTCACAACTTGGCACATAGAAAAATATTCAGCTAGAAGATAGTCAAACACTGGAACACATTGCCCAAAGAGGTTATGGAATATCTGTCCTTTGTGGTTTTCAGATTCCAAAAAATCTCTGGGCAAGTTTCTCTGAATTCATTACAGTCCCTTGAGGAGGAGAGGGTTTGGCTCTTAATTGAAAAAAAAATTCAAAGAAAAATACATCACTCAATCAATTACTGTAGCTAAAACAAATTCAACTGAGGTATGAGTCTCAAATTTGTAACAGTTATGTACACTTTCTTACACATTCTAAATCTAATAATTACTAAATGCTAAGATCTGATAGTTGTGTGGGGTTTTTTGCTTTTTATAAATGGCTTTTTCATAGGCTTTTCAGTAGTTAGTTATGCTGAAAAGTGTACAGTCATTGTCCACCACAAACATTTTTGTTGAATATAATTGTGTGAATAAAACAATGTTTGAGCAGAATCTGCAGAACCTACTGTAACACAGAAAAACTTCCACAGAACTAAACATTACTCAGAGCTAGCACGGCTCCTTGTCTTGAGGAATTATAGAGCAGTCTTGTAGGACAGAAAATTTCAGTTCCAAATCTATCAAAATAAGTGCTTGTTTTCTTAAATGGACTCAGTACTATGAAACACAGCAAGAAGAACTGGAATGAAAATGAAATAATTCAAATAAATGAATGGATTAGAATAGATACAGTATAGTCACAATTGTACAATTCAGCAAGGATATGGTCACCTGGAAAAAGTCATCAGGAGTATCTGGATGTACAGCATCTCAGCTGGTTATTCACAGATAAGCCGATATTCTGTGGTAAGAAACATCATATTAATCATATTGATCATGAGGTGAAGCCAGGCCCGTAGGAAATTACCAGAGAACACTCAGAAAATCCATACTGCACTTCATTCACGAGGCCTACTTTATATGCTAATAAGTTACTGCCACGGCGCGGGCCTCTGAGGCCTCCTCCCTGCCCCGACTAACCTTGACGCCAACGGGCACCGTGCTGGACAGGTGTGGAGCACAGCCCTGACACAGTCACTGCCACTGCAGGGAACTGCCAGGAATGTGCTTCAGGACACACGAGATCTCCTCACCCGCCTGCCCTGGGCGGAAGGGCTTGGCTGCACATGGCGTCGATAGGCAAAGAAGTAAGGGAGACCTTCCTGGGTTGCAACTATCTGAAACTTTATTCCAGGCTCTGAGGCAAACGTTCCTCAGAGCCCTTGTAAACTCCAGGGGGGACAACCCAGAAAGGCGACAAGCCCTTCTGTGCAGTGACTTATAAACGAGGGAGGGTTGAGGGGTGGAGTTTAGGGAGAACCAATAGGAACAAGGGATAGGAGGGACTAACTCATTAAGGGAACCAATGGGTTGAGGGAAGGAGTGGTTTAGGGAGCAAGAACCAATAAACTAGCGAGTAGCTTAGAGGGTTCTGGAAGGATAGGAGGGGTCAGGGTACATATAAGGAATGACTTTGGAAGGGACTGGAAAAAGGGGAGGAGTCCAGGGGGTTACATCATAGGGGTACATACAGAACTAACCAAATACAAAATAGGGGGATAACGGAACATACCATGATACATGAACAACCCATTAGGAAAACAAAAAACACACCACCACAAGTTACCACATATTTTGGTAACAAAACCTCCTAATTAAAGCAAACTTCTTCTCAAAAGTAGCTGTAGCTATGGATGCATGAGCACATTATTGTAATGAACCTCTGCCTCCTCTGAGGGAAGAGGTGTATGAAAAACAGACTCAAAAGTCAGAAACAAAACCAATGTGTGTTCTTTGCACACTCTGCACTGACAAACCGTGTAAACACCCAGTGATCTCTTTACACATTTCTGCAGTAAACTGCTTAGGGGAACAGATCAAACATTTTAGAACAAATTTTATAGCACCAGAAAGAGGATAAATGCAGACTGAATCCTAGTGACTAAACCATGCCTCGATATAAACATATACAAGTTCACCTAAAAGGAGATAGATACTTGATCTGTACATGTGGATTGAGGCTGACACCATCAAGGACCTGGTATCTTTGAAGACACATGAGCACACATTTAAATCAAGCTAGAAAAGTCACTTGTCAGCAGGAAACGTTAAGGTAACTTGAGAACCAGACAAAAAACTGATAGAATGACTTTGTGCAGGAATGGTGATCAACCCAAGGCCTGAAATGTAAATATACAGAAAGCAACCATTTGCCTTTTAATAAAAGACCCCATAAAAATAGTTATCTTCCTCTAAAAGTGGTGTCACTGCTGAAGAAGAAGTAATCCCAAGACAGTACAACAAGGCTCAGGCTAGCTCTGAGGGTCTTCCACAAAACCCAGGACAGAATTCCTGCTGAGTTCATCTTGTGCCTTTGCCTCAGGCCTGCATCACTGGGCATCTCTCTGGGCTACAACTTGAAAACATTGGCATGTTAAAGCAACAGCAAAAGCAGCAGCCTAATTTGTGACCAGAATGCTTTATTCCAGAGTACTCCTGCCAACTTCCTGAAGCCACACTGCCAGCTTGAGAGTTCCCAAGTTCCGACCCCTTTGTGAGAAGTCTCTTCCCCATTTCTGACGTAGTGAAAAACAAAGTGCTGCAGATGTCAGCACCAACTCACCCTCAGTTAAAAGGCTAGGAGGAGGGTGGAGATACACAAATACATTAAACTATAGGTTTATTTCTATTACAGTGGGCAGTGAACTGTTAAAGGCTGCACCTACAAACCTTATGGTTTCCTTTACAGAACCATGTGAAATAACATTTTACAACTGTGCGGGTAAGAATTGAACACTTTGCATTGCTACAAAAACAAAGGAAGAAACAAGCAATACCACATGAAATGCTACATTTTCCTCTGCAAATGGGGAGAGAAAAGCGCAATCCTCCAGCACCTTCTATTTTCATCATCATCCTTTTTCCCAATGTCCATAAAATCCCTAGCAAGAAATAAATCACTATGCAACCAAGAAGCCAGAAATACAATTGTTTCTGCAGCTTTTCATCATCTTTGGGTAAGCAGGTCAAAAGGAACTACCACTGTCACAGAGGAAGATTTCTGTCTGCAGGGGGACTGTCACCCTGCATAGCTGTGGCAAAACATGATTCTGCTACATTTTTCCTGCTTTAACATTGCAGACAAAACTGATACAGCTTCTGCGAATAAAAATACATTCAAATCACATCTGAAATTTGAGGTTAAAATATTTATTCCAGAATAGAATAGAATTTATTCCAGCAACTCTATAGAGTACAATCCTGCAATAGTTACAGAAAAATGAGTTGCTGCTCTAGCTCTCTTTTAATCAAAAGTCCTCACTTCTCTCCCTGTCACACTTCGCCCTTTCTCTGCAGAGACTATTCAGCTGCATTCTGTACATTCACTCTTTGAGCCTGAGTCCCAGCATGGCAGAAGGTTACATCCAGGACAGCACTATGTCACTCCACAAAGACATTTACATAGCTTCACATATTGAACCAAGCAGGACTTCTGTATTTTGTACATGTAATTCCAATAACATTAATTACAACAAACTGACAAGCAACATATCTGGTACATATGTACAATTACAACCACAGTATATGCTGCAAAAGAGGAATACAGGCTAATAAATAGCCTTTGCTACATAAAGGGCTCTGATTATCAAAGGAATTGACCTTTTTGGAAATAAAACACATGGTGGGGCTGGAAGGTATAAAGCATAACTCTTCTGTCCAGGCTGGCTGCAGAAGGCAGACACAGCTCACAGCAGCAGAGGCTGCAGGCCCAGGGCTCAGTGAAGGAGCACTGCCACCCCCTCTGGGGACTCTCACGGCCACACTCATCACATCAAAGAAGATTTTAGGACTTTTTGCAGCCAATGTATTTGGAACCACAGTCTACCTCCAGCTCCCAATAACTAAGAGTGGACCAGAGGCAGCACAAGGTGGAAGTGACACATCATGGGGTTTTTAGGAAAGATTTATTAGCAGGAAATCCTTTGTACATATATTTGGGAGTACATCCAGCACACTGATCCACTGTATCAAAAATCCCTGTCTGTTAGACTGATCTCCAACAGACCATGACAAAAACAAATATCTCTGTCTGGATAACCTGAATATCCAAACATCTTCGATAAAGTCAGTGGCACTACAAATGATCTGTGGTGAGACTTTAAGCAGTTAGCACTGTTTTTGTTGGATGTTAGAATTAACCTCATTAATTATATGTTTTTATTTGTAGGACAAGAAGACACAGCCTCAAGCTGTGCCAGGAGATGAAGCATTGGAATAGACTGCCCAGGGAAGTGGTTGGGTCATCATCCCTGGAAGTGTTCAAAAAACGTATACATGGGGCACTTAGGGACATGGTTTAGTGGTGCACCTGGCACAACTGGGTTAATGGTTGGATCTTGATGACCTTAGAGGTCTTTTCCAATCTATTCTAGGATTCTGTAACAACTGGGAAGTTTTATTTGCAAAGACATTTAAATTCATAGTAACTCCTCTGTAAAGAGTCACTGAAGAACACAATTTCTCTTTGTTGGTTCTACAGTTTTGGAGAAACCACCATGTCATGTGCTTACCCTGGGGAATATTTGGATTCAGAGCTGTATCTCCTGCCTGCCAGAGGCTTTCAACCACCCTTTGGCCATGACTTGGCCAAAATATTTCCTGACCCCAAGAACTATTTAATTTCCCCACAGCCAAGCAAAGATTACCTGTTCTCCCTGTGGGCTTGTGTGCCCACTCTTCTGCACCAGTTGAGGACATGCCTGCACTGAGCCTGTTCCCTACCTCTTGTCACCATGTCCCAGGTCACCCATCCTGCTGTGGGCATGCTGGCTCCCTGACCTGGCTCCTTCAAAGTAACCCCCCAGGCAAGGGGAAACTCTAGAATGAAAGAGGCTTAACATCCAAAACTGAAGTTCCCACTCAGCCTCATGCAGACACAAATGTAGAGATTAAAACTTTTTGAATTAGAGGTTTTTATTCTTATACTGTCAAATTGAGATTTTTCTGAGCCTTTCAATCCAGAAAAACATTTTGATACTTGGACTTTTTCGTTAGTTCAAGCTGAAAGCAATGTTGAAATAGCATTTCCCTCAGGAAAGATTCTACTCTTCAGTCCTTTCTAGATATTATTTTAATCATGACTCTTTAAATAGAGTGAAATGGCTTAGCTAAGCATCAAACTGGGAATTGTTAGAGAAGTATGTTCTGACTAACTGTTTCTCCATTTCTGAAAAATCCATTTACAGGGTTGCAAAGGTATTTGCTTTTATACATAGCCAGTGTTTCTGCTCCCACAGCAATTTTGCTCTATATGTGAACTAGTGCTTTAGGAAAGAGAAAATGGAAATACTTATTTTCTGCCCTTAGAATTAGTTTTCAGACTTTGAAACATTCTCAATTTCTTGTTTATAAACAAGAAATGGTACTGGGCTCTTTAAGATGTACTCTCATTTTATTGGGAATACCTTGTGTTCCTTTCAACTTTAGCTTTACTACAAAAAGGTCCCTGAAATGCCTTCATAATGAAATGCATTATAGTTCAGAATCAAAAAATATTTAGCCTCCTCCTTCTTGTAGTATCAACACTAAGTTATAAACTATACAGACACTCAGAGTCAAAGCACTTCAGTGAAGCTGGGCCCAGTTCAGCAAAACACCAAATAATGTATTTTTGGTTCACTGAGTTCAATGGGAATCAAACACAGGCCTGAAGTACTATAGGTCTGGATATACTTAGCCACACACAGCACACAGCTAAGTACCTTTTCCTGTAAGGTGCCCTGGCTCATTTGCCATTCCTTTCCAAGATAGACATTCTCAGGGAACTGAAAGAAAATTTGGTCCTTGTACCTACATAATTTATAGAGTTTGAGTACTTGCACTACCAGATCTGTTATACCACTAGACCTACTAAAAATGGTTTCTTAATATATCTATGAATATAATATCTGTAAAGAAATGCCATTTACCATGTAAGAAAAGAACTTCTAAAAACTTTCCTCTGTCCCAGTTATTCCAGATCAAAGCTATACAGTGAAAACCTGTTAAAAGGGAACCAGATAAAGCACAAACCTGTTAGGCAAATCAAAGCAGCCAGTGGATACTGAAATAACTACTTAAAAATTGCATCCCTAAAACTCTCAGCTAGATGAATACATCTTTTAATACTGCTTGACAAAGTGTGGTGCCTCTCATTTTTCTTCTACTACCTAGTATGAATAAAGAAATTATTTTCAGGAATAAATCTGTTAAACGGTGTGTTCATTTTTCATTGACATATTGATCTCAACACTCCATCTTTCTGATACGAACAAAGTTAGTTTTATTCACAGATGTTTGGAGCTGAAACCTAATGCTTTATTTACCCTCATGTCACAGAAACTGCTTCCCTGTAATTCTTGTATCCTGGCCCCCAATCCTGATCCCAGAGAGGAAGGTGCTAGTGATGGCACACAGCAACTCTCTTCATCACCCTACCAATTATTTGTAACTTTGGAAACTTCTGCATGTTCTCTAAGGTACAGGGAAGTCTGCTATTAGTAATGACCTTTTTCCAGAGTCTAATCAGAAGTATCCTTTTAGAAGCTGTATGTGACCATTAAATAATTAAGTAAATATCATAATTGCAATAATTTTATAATTATATTTCAATATTCATAAGTAATTATCTGCTAATGTCACTAATTATTAATAATTTAATAATTTACACTTTATTAATATATTTTTAATTTCCATAAAATATGTAGGTTCCTTATTGGATATTAACAGATTTGATTAACAGTTGATGACCTAGGTCATGGTCTTTCTTCACAACTAGATCTTAAATTTAATAAGAAAGGAGGAGTTTGATTCTCAGAGGCAATTCTTTCTAACAAAAAAAGCAAAGAACAGCGTGTATTTCAAGCAGTTTTATGATCCAACACAACACCAAACAGCCAAGTTGTGCCCCATCCTGGTTCCCTGTACCTTACCCCTGCTGCACACGTGTTGTCTTTCAGTGAGGATGTATGATGTGTTCCACGAGATGTGTGCACAAGGTGCCTCGTGGCCTTTCATGTCTCTGCATCCCAAACTGCATAGTGCCAGTAATTAGGTACACAGACTGTTAAAAATTAGATCTGCTATATTCACAAGAAAAATGATAAGGAGGAAACTTATGATGAGAAATGATAAGGAGGAGACAGGATAGCACTAAAAGATCTGAACTCTAATTCCAGTATCATCCCCATTTAAACTGGATGACTTGGAATGCCTGCTTCCTCGAACAAGTGAGTCAGGATTAAAGAGAGATTTATTAATTAATAATTAACAAAGACTTTGGCCTGCATATTGTTGGATTATAATCTCTATACATCAGTACATTAAAATGCACTATATACGGAATACAAATTCAATCTACTGCATATTTCAAGTATTAGTGCACAAAATAATCACCAGTTTCTCTGGAATTATCAATCTAATCTCAAGACAAGATCGTTACTACTACTTCACTGACATCAGAGGCAGTGGTTTATTAATTTTGACTGAATGAAAACATGGGGTTTCTGTCTATCTGCACATACTCACATACAAGCACATTTTCACATGTAAGAACTACTTGCTTCCTCATTATTCTCAAATACGAGCAACAAAGCAGGAAACTGGCTCTTGCCCTCTCCAAACAGAATAGAGAAAACCATTAGTTCACTACTTCATCTTGTTTCATCTTCCAATGACAAACTCAGATTCAGCTTCATCCAGTTTACCCATTAATTTCAGTTAAAATTACAGGTATTTTTACATTATTCCTAGGAAAATCAAGCCTATATGGAAAATGTGTAATGCATATGTTAATAATCTAATGCATACATGTAATGCATACAAGTACTTTGCAAAAATAACCAGGCAAAAGATCACTTACACATTTACTATTTGCAAGCCACCTAGAATTTTCCATGTGAAGTTTGTTTTATTATTATTATTACTGTTAGTCTTATGTTCCTTTCATCACCATAATAAACTGCCTTTGCCAGGAAAAATTTATCATTCTGTGTTTGCTGGCCCTATCAGAAAATCATTCCTACAGGATTGAGATTTGCTTGTTTTCAGGTCAAAAAGTCAGTTCTACTTCTTAATCATCTCTTCTACCTCCACCCGTCACTGCTGGCCTTGCAGTACCTTTCCTTGCAGTGGGACAACCCCATCAAGCACTTTTATTATCATAAACCCATACTGTGCTTAACATAAATATTGCTAACCACAGGTTTAGTTTTCTAGTAACTTATTAGGTATGTCATGTTAGCTAATCTGCCATAAATATTCATCCCCCTACAGGAATTAAAAGAACGACACGCTGCTATTGTGCAAACGTGAACTAGAAAAGTGCTGATTTTCCTGACAGGCTTGGGTGGTTTTTGTGAGTTCAGACACATTAATGTATGGAAAGTAGAGTTTCTATGCTCTACTTTGGCTAGAACATGTCAGTCTATCATGTTAAAATTATCCATGACTTTAGTCAGCAAACATAAGTATCTTATCCTCCTGCCTCTGATCTTAAAGCCGTATTCCACTGGACTTCATCTGGGGAAAGACTGGACAGAAGGTTGAGTAAGCATAAAATTAATCAAAAACTCTTCTGAGTCTTTACATGTCATATTTCTTCCTCAACCATTAGTAAATTCCTATTGTCTGTCAGTTATATAAGCAAATTTTAATCCAGAAAACTGACTCGACACTACGGTATTTCCATTTGTTGTGCTATATATAAGGAGAGTAAAAGAACTGATAAGTACAGGGCACATTCTCCTTCTGATAGATCCTGGGTATTAGGAAAAATAAAAAAAAATTAATTATAGAGATAGATGTCCTACTAGCTATTTTCACATTTTACATGTCAAAATGAGTAAACAGATACCAGTAGAGGGTAACAACTGTTAGGCACTGTTCTTATTTCAAACGTTAAAAATATTATAAGATACTTTTCTATCTCAAAACACAGCTCTATTTTGAATTTATTTTGTAAGCAAATAGTGCAGATATGTTGATAAGCTGTAAGCAAATCACCCACTGTTTGAATAATTACTTACATGACAACATATCTGTCCCCCACTGTTCTCTCTTACTAGTCCTCAGTAAGGCATAGAGAAACTTGAACAACTTCTGATTCTATTCCCTCCGTTATAAAACCTCAAGATTAAAGACTTGTGTTTTTTTTACCTTCACTCATTCATCCCACCTAACTGATGAGCCATGTGGAGGATACAGTCCAAGCCCATACAATTATTGCCCTACAATGCAGCTGCTTCATTTTTCCTCTTGGAAAAAAAAAAATTACTGTTTTCATATTGCAGATCTTGTAGTTAAAAGCTATGCTTGAATTTTCTTCCTTGCAGACAGGGCAGATGTGAAGGATGCTTGGGGGAATGCAGAGGTCTTCTCTGCACACTGTGTTATTCCTGGAGATAAAGAAATATTCCTGCCCTAGGATATCCATGCAAAGCTCAGCTGCCTCTGCACTTCTACTTGAATCTCCTCATATTTCAGACTCACAGATATTTCTGGATTCTGTTGGATTTAAATGAGTTCCTTTTTGATCTTCTCCATAGGCCACAGGGAGCACATTTCATACATCACTCTTGTAAATTAATTATGTTAACAGATGAAGGGTGGAATCATATCAAAGAGTGTGCACATACCTCTGAAATCACCTGAGCCAAAAGACTCTTTTCTTACATAAAAAAGGGTCTGTGTTTCTGAGAAAGCCTGAGGCAAAACCCACAAGACTGCTAGGGATACACCCCATTGGCTTCCCTATTCATCGAGGCAGTGAAGAAACAGTGGCATCTCTACAGCATTGGGAACACCCCATAGACTCATTTTTTTTATGCCCTGCTCTTTCTGGTTCCATTGTCACTGTTGGTGCTGCCATTCCCTGCTTCTGCTTCCTCACTGTCCTCTTTTCTCTGCCTCCACCACCAATCAGCACATGCCAGACCACAGCATCTATTTTAAAATCCTTTCAAACCTTACTCATCTCGTAACAAACAATCCCGCTGTGGTCATCGAACAGCTGCCCTGATCTTTGTGCCCATGTGGCCAGGCCAAGGGGACTGGATTAACACAGCAGGTGCTGGGCTGTGCCAGATCTGTGAGATTGCATCTGGCCAGCTCATTTCCATAACCCCCAGCACCTGGCACATGTAACTACTGTTTTAAGGGCAACTTCATAATGTAGCTTCTGAAACTACTTTTTTCCAGATACAAGGGTTTCCTTAATAATATGTACCCTTTTAAGTGCACTTCCTTTTCAAGCCAGATTCCTGCATAACATTCCTCTGTAAAGCACTATATACTTCTTCTGCATGTCAGGGAAACAAAGCAGAAAGGGTAAGAAAGCTGGTGTAACTAATAAAACAAGTAAAAATAGTGTACCACAATTTATCTTCTTTGATAGGAGAAAGTCTCAGGAGAGAATTAATTCTTGAGGAGTGGTGACCATTTCACTTTTCCTCCTAAGGCCTTTCTCACATTGCAAGAGGATTTTACAAGATGCGAATGAATCTTTAGGTGAACTTTATATACAGGGCATCAAAATAAGAGCTGAAGGAAATGGAGAAGTAACATGACAACACTGCCAGTTCTTTTTGCAAAAGACCTGCAGCATCTCATTGCAAATGAGATGTCAATCCTGTAATTAGCAATTCAGTCAGTATTAATTGTGTGTGTGTTACTTCCCATCAATCACTGTCATTTCTACATAGCCAGGATGTTTTATAGAACCCAATTTGTAAACAATATGCAAAAGTTTAACCCACTTTAAATTAACATTGTCAGACATCATACATAACCCTTCAGTGAATACAGATAACTGTGTGCAATTGTGTTTTGACTCCTAGGTAGGAAAAAGGAATGTTTTAGCTATTTTTTTCGATAGACTTTTAAAATCTTAGTTGGTCATAAGTAAAAAACAAGTATGCATTAAAGGCCATTAGTCCACATATAAAACCATTGTAACCAATCTGTAACACATATTTTGTCACGAGTAACACAAATCTGAAAGAGCCAGGAGAGAGAGAGGCAAAGGCACAACTCATTCCAGCAATTCATATTTTATGAAGCAACATCTATTCTTGATTTAAGATATGTCCAGCAAGACATAATCCATGGCTTCCCTGGAAAATGGGCGTCCAACTGTTAAAAAAAAATTTAATCCCCTGGTTCTCAATTTGTCAATTTCAAACATCAGAACTTGCTTATTTTCATCTGATAGATTTCAGAAAGCCCTCTGAAGGAAAATTATATTTGTCATATATTATGAGAACATATAAATTATATTTCTCATGTAACAACTACTGCAACCACCCTTTCACCTTAAATTTGATAGATTAAGTAGATTAAGCTCCTGGAACTCTTCCTCTTTAATAAGATTTTTTTCTATGCTTTAATTATTCCACTGGCTCTTCTCACTGGTGATCAACAACCCTGCTGAATTGTGAACATTAGTCTTCCCCTGGGAGACCTCTGAAAGTGCCAAATAAAACAAAACTTCTATTTAATGTTCTCAGGATTGCATTAAAATCTTTGCTGCAAATTGCATTCTTTTTCTCCTACACCATAACCACTTTTGACTGAAAATTAATTGCTCATCCATTGCTTGTAAGCCATGTAGATCCTATGCTTAATATGGGCAGCTGCTTCCTTATTTATGCTACTCACCATGAGATTCATAAACACTGAAGCACAAGAGCCATCAGAAAATTTTTCATGTGTTGAAAAGAGCATCAGGAAATGAAATGAATTACAAACTGTGACTCTGTCTTCAGTCTGTCTCCTTTGGAGAGCTCAGCCCAGACCACAAACTGGAACTTTCGTGTGAAGCCGCCAAAAATGCAAATTCCAAACTGGCTACCAGCTTTTCTTTCACTTAAAACCAAACTTAATCAAAAAGGCATATACATTGTACAGCTTAGGCACAGTTTGCACAGTTTTCAGGTCAACTATCTGTTTAAAACTCTGTATCTGGTCCTTTCCTTATCCCCAGTTTGAGACTCACAAGCCACCAGGTCAGGCAGGCTACCTAGAAATATTCACACCTCATTGGCTTCAAAGACAGAATTAAGTTGGTGCACCTCAATGGTCCTCTAAAACCTGGGACTTTCATTGTATCATGTGTATATTTTCTTTTGAAAATCCAGCAGATATGCAAGGACTAAAAGCTGTGCTGTATCTGCTTAGAGTCATATGGATGCATGGTATTCTTGGACACTGTTGTCATTATGGATCATAGGAAGGTGTCCACAGGAAGGAGACCACAGACTCTGAGCATTTCAGTGTTTAAAAGCTTTCACCACAGTCCTGAGCTCTGAATTCTTTATGTGCACATACAATGTTCTCTTGATTAAATGGCTAGTGCTGTACAAATGAAAAGAACATGAATTTAAGATTAGGAAACATATCAAAGCACATTGGGAGAAAAGTTAGAATAAAGACACACTGAATATGCTCATGAAAACAAAACTAAGATTTGAAATAGGATGGATACAGTCAAACTATCCCTCTCCCACCAAGCCTGATGACTTTTTCTGTTACCTGCATCTGGAATATGTTTGTTTCACATCAACACAAGTGATTCTGTGGCATTTCTCCAAAGAGGCTGTTCTTTGCAGAATGAACAATCTTCTCAATCTTGCACACAGCTCATGGATGAAAAAAGGATATGAAGAGTCTTCTACAAAAGGACACAAACTATCCACACTGATACCTTAAGTTATATTCCCATACATTCTAGGACAAAAGATACAGAAAATAGAATTTTGTATGAAATGAGTAAAGGTTTTACTCACCTTCCCAGCTAACAGAGAGGAACATACTCATTTCACTTATATCTTCTGTATTCTGATATGCATTTGTATTTTACACTGGTTTTTACTGTTACCTATAAATAACTACTGATTTAGCTATAAAACACTCCTATAAGCTTTGGAATCTATTTTAAAAATATGGATGAAATAATGGAGGAGATGGCTGTACTCAAGAATAAAATTGAAAAGGCTAACATAGTTTTGATGTTTAGGGAACATACGGACAGCATTCATGGGAAGAAACAGGATTTATCAGCCCAGTAATTTACTGTGCATATTTTTTCCACTGGAGATACTACAGCAAAATAAAAGGGCTGCAAGGAAGCCCAAACCATTGTACCAGATTCTGGAGTCATTGTTTAGGAAGATATTAACAATGTTGGCTTCCAGCATGATTAGTCCTATTGCTTTCAATGGAACTATTCACATGCTTCAGTTAGGCTTCCTGGAGTATGTTTACACAAAGTAAAAGGAAAAAAGATCACTGCCTTCTAAAGCATCAGTTGTTCACAAAACTCACTGAATTAGTACTTTGTTACAGTTTCCACAATGGGCTTCCTCAAAGAGCAATACAATACAGCAATCTCACCCCCCTGAGCTTCAAGCAGCTTATCAACACTCCTTTTATTTTTTGCAAAAGTTTTGGATCCATTCTGGCCGGATTTTTTCCATACATCCTGTTTATCACTTTGGCTTCTTTCAATTAGAAGAGGGATCTCCACTGAGAATTAGCCTTCCCGTGATCCAGATACAGCAGGAGACATTTTACAGTGACATAGGACAGCCTGTTCAGAAAAGACAATATTTATTAACTTCTTAGCATAGAGCACCTTAAGGTCCCTAGGTCAGAACAGACAATCAAAGAGTACACTAATTTTTCTTTTCCTGAAGAAAAGTTTGTGATTTATTCTGTCAGTGTTCTTGTCCATCAACCCGGTGTTGCATTTCAGGCTGCTCTTGTAGAGATTTCTTATATTCTTCATCCCTTATGAGCAAATATCCTCTCATGGTGCGGCTCTTGTGCCTTCATGGCAACACTGCTCATTTTAAGATGGTACTGGGAAGTTCACTTGGATTTGCCTTTCTGACCAACAGCTCAAGAGAGAAATTACTCCCTTTGGTCCTGCTGAGACACAAAGAAAAAGTAAATGAGTAACATCAGCAGGTGTATTTTACGTAAAACAGAGTGCAGGCATTGACTGTTTTCTCTACAGATGTCATTTCCCCTTGCAGTAATTTCCATCTTTTTGGAAATATTATAGTGAAATTCTGTTCTTCTGAAAATCTGGGTACTTTAAAGGAGTCAAGGCTTTACACAGATTTGTTCCCTTCACCACTACATACTGATGTCTGTCCATGAGTATGCTACTAAGTGAAAAGTCTGGTGTGCACCTAGTTTCTGCTCTGGTTTGCCAGGATCCACTAGCAGAGCTGTGACATCCCCTCCAATAACATTTCCATGTTTCCACCCCCTTCCCCAAAATTAGAAAAGCAGTTTTTGTTCTTTTGTGGGTTAGAACACATGCCAGTCCACAAGTGACAAAAATGCTCTCTCCAAATTGCTCATCTCAGAATGAAATATTAGAAATCCAAATTCTTCCTTGAGGTGAGATTAAATTTTGTGAGATAGAAATATTTTCATTCTGCTTCAAGCGTAAAGACAGCTTCCCAAGAAAGTAGAGGCCTCACCTAAAACATAATAAAGTGGACAATAAGCTATGAAAATGTCCTAGAAATTTGAAGTTATTGCTTTACATGGAAGCTGTGGTATTAATAATCCAGTCTTGCACATGCAGTTGAGCGATGTTCCACACGGCTTTGCAACATTTCTGCTTCAACAACCTTGTCTGCATCAGCTAATGTTGACACGGGAGCTGACAAATAACTCCTTTAAAGCAGAGGTTTGTGATTAGTTTTTGTATCCAGTTGCACATACAAACACAATAACAGATGGAAGATTACTAAAGAGTAGAAGAGAATGAATTTTCCGTGTCATTATCTTTCAGAGATGAGAAGTACAAAACAACACCTATTCTATTACACATCTGGCACAATGGGCTTCTGTCTTTGGGCCAGATGTGATCTGTTTTTAAAGGAAAGTGGAAATCTAATTAGAACGGACTGTGGAGAGACTGACCTTACACTCATCTGAGTTTTCATTAAAGTAGTTATCTAAAGCACTTTATATGTTGTAGGCTGCAGCTGTCAGCTTCAAGAGCTACTTCTGAAAGCCCTAAAGAAGAATTAATTGCAAGGTAATGATTGTAGCACTATGGTTAGCACAGCTTGCTGTTCCATTACAAGAATACCCTTTAATCACCAGCAGTTAAAAGAGGCCAATTCTATGGATGCTTGGTCAAATTCTAGGAATTGCTAAGTTCCCACAATTCCCATTAATTTCAAAGGACCTTTCCAGGATTTATCACCACTCAGGATTTCACCCAGTCATGGTAATTGGATTTTTTAACCAATACTTTTTCTGAAGTTTCAGATACCCATCCGGACCTGCTGTCAGACACCTGATAAGGTCATTTGCCCTTTTTTTCTTTTTTTTTTTTAGAAAAAGGTGTATTTACTCTTTAAAATTGCTTACTTTAAAGAGTTTGCAGGTCTTTATTTACAAATGCATTATATTTAAAGACAAATATATCTCATCTGCTGTTTTGCCCTTCAATATGCAAAATGTCTTGAGACATTTTGTCACAGAAAGAATTGTATGAGTACAGAGTATTTGCCAGCTCATCTCCTCTCCCAATTAAATTCATAGCTTTAAAAATCCAGATCTTTCCCTTGATCTGACAGGTAGCAGAACAAAGCACTTGTATTTTAGCTGTTGTCTGTCATGTTTTATCTGAGGAAGACATTTACATACTTCAACAATGCCAAGAACACAGGCTCCCAAATTCATATACAAAATGGGAGCATTCATTAATCACCGATTAACCAGGCAGCAATCCAGAAGTGCAGCTTGCTCCAAGAGCTTGATACCAACTGAACATCCATCAATAGATTTCTAATATATCTGAGAACATTTTGTAGTTCTAAAAATTCCAGCAGCAGAAATGTCAAGAAGAGATTGCAATAATGAATAATTATTTGCTATTACTGCCAATGAGTTAATATACTAATGGATATCTACTTTATTCCCCACTTGCAAGATAACTGATTGTTAATACATGTTTTTATGTGGGAACATTACTCAAATTCCAAAACATGACATTACTCTTAAAAAGGAGGTTCTGATACTTTGCTGTGTGGAAACACTGTACTGCAGAACAAATGCTACCCATTGTTTTATTGCAGCATTGCAGTTCTGCAGAGAGCTGTGTTAAAAGCCAGTGTCTCTTCAATACTGACTTTGTAAATTAAGATGTACAGTAACTGATGTAGAAACATAAGAACACGCAATAAGAATTTTATTTTTCTATTTTCCACAGACAAAGGCTTAAAACAGATACAATGATCACCATTGTCACTGTAAGGCCTTTAGCACCATGTACAGTGATCCACAGTGCAGACAGGTGAGTCTGACTGTGAAATACAAGATTTTCCATATAGGGACAATTGGTATAACACTTTTGCCAGATGCATAGTGATATTCACCTCCTGAGCAGGCCTGTGGCTTCGCTTTTGACCAAACTCTCTTGCTTGGACAAACTAAGCCACTGACATTGAAAAAGTTTCTCATGCTGTCTCTAACACACTAACACTGGCACTTGACTGCTGTTCACCAGAAATTTTCCCTCAATCTCATTGCTGGGTAAAAAAAAAATGGCTTGAGTACCGCCCCAGTCAGTTTGCAGGTGACACCAAGATGGGCATGTCAAATATTGGAATGGGCTGCTCAGAGAAATAGTTGAGTTACTATCTCTGAAGGTGTTTAAAAATCATGTAGACGTGGCACTTGGACAAATGGGTTAGTGGTGGACTTGGCAGCATTCAAAGTCCAACAGCATACGGTAAACTTGACAATCTTAAGAGTCTCTCCCAACTTAAATAATTCTATGAATCTGTAAATCAGAATTGCTTTCAGTGCTAGTCTCTTTGATAAGTATGCTGCCTCTTTTCATATCCATAAATGAACAGCTGTTTGCACCTTTATGTGCAATATTTTTATGTACTACATTCTTCTGCATTGATACTTCATCCTCTTCACTGTACCTTAAAATATGCTTTNTCATTCCAAACAATAAACTTCAGCTACCTGAAATATAAAACAAGTAATATTTGTGTCTCAAAGCAATTATGATATGTACTTCCAGACAGCAAACAATCCAGACAGTGTGGCTACTTTGGCTAAGGTAATATAGGATCCTTGTCTGGTCTAGTGATTATGTGAAACACCTCACAAAAATCATACAAGAGTTCTAGGACACAGTATTTCACTTGGGTGGCAATTTTCTCCTTTCTAAGAAGCAATAGGGAATATAACCTGGTCTATCTCTTGATGGAAAAATGCAGAAAACTTGTGTTTTCTTTTTTGTTCACAAACATGCAGGATTTGTGCACAACTACAGCCACAGTAAGATATGAATTACTGCTTAACCCTCCCCCAAGAAAAGACTAGTGGTCAAGAAAGGGAAAACACTAGAGGCTCAGCCTCATCTTCCCATCACACAGACTGGTACAGAAATATCCTAATTTGCTGATGCTACAGGCCAGGAATGAATGGGTCATGTCTGGAACAGTTCTCCAGAGAACACACAGTTCTGGCAGACCTGCAGTGTAGCCCAGCTCGTGCACCACACACCACCTGCTTTGGTTCAAGCCTCACAGAACAATCCAACCCATCAAATAGTGAGAGAAAACACGTTTTTCTCCATTGAGCAGCAAAAATTATTCTAACTGCCTGCAAAATAAGCCAGTAAGTTTTTCAGCCCTGCTGACGTCACAGACAGCTGTGCAGGGCCATCTTTGTTCATCTTCAAAGCTTTTCAGAAACACTGAATTTTCATATTCCTCCTGTGGGCAGGGAAGTATTAGTAGCTGCCAATTAAAACCATTACAGAGATAGAGGCACAGAGAAGCCGTAAGAGCAGAGCTCAGATGTTCTGAGTGAGCAAGACTGCCCACGCATTTTTCTGCTAGAGAACATTTTGCTTCATTTGAGGGGCTGTGTTTTTTAACTTTACTTTGCTAAGAGCCAGTGCAATTGGTATCAAGATGGGGGTTCTTGCTCTTCCTGTCCCCACAATGCAGCTGATAGTAATAAATAGGTAAGGAGATAAAACAAAAGGCCCTGAGCAGCATTTGGAGCATCAGCTCTGTTTTGCCTTTTTTTTAAACTCACAGATAAATATTGTCTGGCTGAACAGCAAAGAGAAACTCAGCTGAGCCTTCTCTAGGAAACACAGTGAATCTATTGCGGCTCAAGAAAAAAGAATAAAAAAAGAAATAGAGCATGCTCACCTCTGAAAATTATATCCATAAGGATGCCCCAACAAACTGCTTCCTGCAGTAAAGGACTTTATCTGATTCCTTCTCAGCTTCCACAGAGATAATTCAAAATATGTTAAAACAATTCAAAGTGCATCAGCACCGAGGAAGTACACAAGAATCCTTAAGTATTTCCTGGATGCAATATTTTGAAAGATAAAAAAGGAAGATAACTGTGTGCAATTCACAGTCCTGACAATCTATGGTCTATCATGCTAACCTGCTGTTCAGAAAGAGACAGTCCTTAACATAGACACGTGAAATCTTGCCTGCCATTTAAGAGGGAAGGAGGGGAACAGGAAGAAGGGAATAATTTTTCACTGTTCTATCTTGGATCACAGTCTTTGCACAGATGGAAAAAAAATTTTCAAGTGGAAGTCAATTTTGGCTGCCTAAACAACAAATTCTGCCTCACAGCAGGAAGAGAAGAGTAAAAGCTGAGATTCTTCTTCATCTGGCTTACAGATGCTCGGTCAGATCACAGGCACAAACCCCTCCAGAGAAGGTTGTGAAAAGGCACCTGAGAGTGTTGAAGGGCATATCAGACCAATTGTGCTTTATCATATTGCCCCAAACAGACAGCAGTGTGATTACTCTTTCATGGCATTCAACTTCTCTTCAACAAGAAACATTTGTTCTATTTGTCTAAAGTAGAACTATTATTTTCCCACTCATGAGGGTGAGATCCTGATCATGAAGCTTAGGTCCAGATTTGCTTTCACCTGGTACGATCAGAGATAACAGTAACAATCACTGAAGGGAAACACACCTAAAACCTTGTCCTCAATATAATTACAAATTTATTTTCCAAATGGTTTTTTGAAATACCAACAAATAGGTTGAAAACCTGTAGTCTGAAGATTTGTGGGCTACTTTTCATGTCTACAAGACATGCCACCGAAGGAAACAAGCTTATGCCAATAAGATTTAACAGTGACTGCACGGGATACACAGCATCAATAGTTAAAACTCTGGCATGAAGTAGAACTCTGACACGTAAAAATTGCTTTGGCATGCCCTTATTTCCAGCCTTTACCATTCTATAATGGAAAAAACATTGTAGATTCCATTCAGTTTTACTGCCAGTGTGCTCTCTATGCCTTCTATATTTTAGGATATGTGTACCTTGAACTCCATGTCAGTCATTTAAATCTCTCCATAGAATTAGTCCTCAATGAATTCAAACTGGGGTCACTTATGCCAATCAGCTCTCCCGGCAAGGACATCTTTACATCCTAATGTGTTCTTGCTGAGCCTACCCAATACAGAAATCACACACTGGTAAATATGTTAGAACTTTGAGCTAAGTCTTTAAGAAAGTATTTCTCACTTCCTTTTGCACAGTTAGATACTCAGCCACCAGCCAGGTAGGACACAGTTCTAAGTTTGTTTTCTCTTACACTTGGCTCAGCTCTTTGTGGTTTGGTCTTAAAATCAGCTAGAAAATAAATATATTTGAAACTGCACAGCAGAACTGGAACAATTCCATCAAGAATTCTTGAAGCAGGAAGTTTCATGGGGCGTTCTGCATCTATCTGATTCTGAGAAATGGAAAACAATAAAGTGTAAAACCAGCAGGATTTAGCATAAACTGTAATCTATATTTTAAAATGGAGTTCACAGTAGCTCATCTTCAGCCTTAATGGAAATGCTTGCATTCGCTGTGCAAAGCATGCTACCTCAGATGAATTTGTGGTATTGCCTAGTTCTTGCAGATAGTAAAGTCTACTAAATAGTAGCAACACTGCATTTATTTTTATGATTACCGTAATAATGATGATATTTTTACAGAGGTGCAGCATGAAAAGACACAGTATTAGACTATTTTCTCAACATTTTTACTCAATTACTACATTAACTAAGGTCTATGGACTTTCTGTCTGAAGTCACAAATTGTAAAATGACATTCTCCTGTCTTGCCCCCTTCTCCTTCACTGCATGTTTATTTTTCAGGTGAAGATACATTCAAATATCTACATTATACATGTCATAGGCCATTAGAATGGTAAACTTTTAAACAACAGAAGCCATAAGAGAATGTTAAACTTTTGAACAACATAAGTTATAACTTAGACTTCAGTGCTTATCACCCTTACCTTGAACATCTAACTAATCTGAAGGATGGTCTGTCAAGTTCTACAGCATGACTAGAAAAATACAACAGTAGTTGGTGACCCTCTACTTTAGTTAGCTGGTAAATGGACTGTTTAATAGATTATTGGGGGGGGTTATTGCATTAAAGTCACAACCAAGATGAGCATTAGACCTTACTCTCCTTAATTAGCAAAACAAGGCACAGTGTATAAAACAGAAGAGACTTACTGAAGCCAAACACCAGATGTACGATTAAAAACATCCCAAGACTCCTAGACTCTAATTCATCACTGTGGCCTCTGGACTACAAGGTGCTCAAGGTATTTTTCTGTGACAATAAAGTATCATTTTGAATCCCAATACTAACATTAATTAGCAAAAACAAAAGAAACAAGCAAAAAAGAAACAAACAAAAATCTACCTTCTAGAAATAAACTAAAAATGCATTGGGAAATCCTAGCAGTATTTATACACAAGCAGCCAAAGCAAATGATTTATTTTGTTCAGTCTGCAGCAAGATTCTGTTGTCTTTTCCGCAGAATAGTTTGCACAGCTACAATAACACAAAGTAGAATGTGAATAGCCTATGTACATTTAGGGTAATTTATTGCTGAGAGCTCTGTTTACTATGAATTCCGTGCTTTCCTTCGGATTGCCAAATGCATTTCTTCCCAGAGAGCTGGTTTGGTCTTTTGTTTGGATAACAGGCATGCTCTCATCCTGTTTCTTCTGATAAGAGTGATAGATGGCAATGTAATTAATGGATAAATACACAGGGAAGTTTGCAGACCTGTCCCAGGATGCCACAATGTAGAGATGCCAAAAGTTTTACCACATAATTACTTTGAATGCTACCAGAATCCTAAGAACACATTTTAAGGAAAATAAAAAGCCAAAAACAGGAAAAAAAAAGAGGATTATAATAGATAACTGGAGAAGGAGACAGAGGCCAACAGAGGTTTAAGGGCTGCTCTATATATCAAGTGCTATAGGAAGGAGGTTTTCTGTCATTATCAGCAGGTCTGGAGTGGTAAACTCCCTAATGTTTACCTAGATTCACAGATTTTCTTTTTTTTTTTTTTTTTAAGGAAAAAGGGCTTATTCTCTTCCACAGTGGAAGTAACCCTGCTGGGAAAAAGAACATTTATAGCATGTGCAGTGAGTGTGATGGGAGTAAAGCTTTCGAGGGTGTATAAGACTTCGCACGTCATTTATCTCAAGTTATTAGAGCTAAGGAATCTTACTTCCCTCAGAGGGATAGTGAAAATGAATCAGTAGAAGTATTTTTCAGTAAACGTGAGCTTTTATTGTGCATTTTCAGTTATCATCATCAGAATTTCTTCTTATAAACAAGCAAATGGTAGTAAATATAATTCTGCTGCAGTTTTCTAGGAACAAGAATATTAATCACCATCATATTTTAGCCCTGGCATAGCAGAGCATACAGTCACAAAAGCCATGTTGTATAGTTATCAGGTTTTTAGTGTTTCCTTGTGCTTTTGGCACAAATTTGTTCTCCTGCTCCTTTTCTCTTTGCCTCATGCCATAATTACCATTTCATCTTTACTTT
The DNA here is from genome assembly GCA_013390005.1 of Calyptomena viridis. Taxonomy (NCBI): domain Eukaryota; kingdom Metazoa; phylum Chordata; class Aves; order Passeriformes; family Eurylaimidae; genus Calyptomena; species Calyptomena viridis. Next base: position 29,606 of record WEIV01020311.1, read on the forward strand.
GACAAAACCATTACACAAAATGTCACTCAAAATAACAGAGGACAGACCTCTACTATCTCCTACTAAATATCTAAACAACTAGTTCTGATCATACTTAAAACTTTGAAAAGAACATCTGAACTGAAACTTTCCTTGACATTTCATTTTATTGAATTGTACTGAATTGCATGGAATGCAGTCACTTTCCTAAAAAAATACATTAACTCTACAGTAGCTTATTGTGTCTACTGAAGGCTTTTAATTTTTTCAGTTTGATTTTTAGCATTGCTTAATTCTCAAGTGTTGCAAGCTACTGTCTTCATTAACAGGTTTATTGGACTAAATTCAAAAGCTTATTGGGATAATATTTAGAAAATAACTACTTGTTTATACTATTTATCCTCTCCTGATCTTGCACTCTGCTACATTAATGCTCCTTATCAGCCGCGGAGTGTTTTAGAAGAGCCAGCAATGGCCATGAAGGGACTCAAATATCACACAAGGTGCATCCTCGTATCCAACAAGGGAAGGATCAGAGTTCATTCTGCTGCAATATATCCCAATTGGAGGGCAAAGGGTCCACATTGCATCCCAGCTATCAGTGGTGTGGGCTCACTGCTGCACACCTGAGTGCACACCACGCCTGAGCACTGACTGCCAGAGACCCCCACGTTCACAGTACAAGTGGGCACTGCAGGTGGCAAATGGAGACACAATTCCAATCTCAATCCTACCAGGAATGAAACCCCTTTGAGCACAACACTGACACAACAGAGTGCATCTCCCAATGTTAACACAATGCTGAGATATCTCTACTACACCCTGAGTTGCTAACGTAGATGTACATGTACTCTCAGGTGTACACTTACTCTGTGTAAACCCTCCTTCTAGAAAACCTACAGAATACATAGAACACATTATTTGTTAGCTCTGCTTTGAAAACAGAGGTACAAAGTGGGATTACTCACAAATTCTCTCTCAAAAATTCTGCAGGAGTGGCTGGTTTCTTCAAAACCTAACACAAACATGCCCCAGTTATGTGATCAAAATATAAATAAGTTATCACAGGTTCATTGAGGAGAGGAGGTGGGACAATGTTTGCCCTTCCTTCTGACTAACTTTTGGACCAACACATATAAATTGCAATGGTGTAATGAATTCTCTAAGAGTTCAGTGTATTAGGAATATTATCTTGTCTATAGGGTACATATCAGTGATGTATATTAATCATATTCTTTCAGTCTATGCTGACTCAGCTGACATTCTGAATCACTTGTAGAAAATAGAAACAGTGCATTTGTATACTTGTATGAACACACAAACACCTATCAGATATTCTTCATCTTCTACCAGATAATTAAAAAAAAATTTAAAAATCAGGTTTTGTTATAGTGTTTAAGTGACCTATATGTTTACATTTGGATACACACATTAATTCACTCTTGTTTCCAGATATTTCCTCTTTCAGTTCATTTTTTAATGAACTTTTTATTGAATTTTTTCAGTTATATTTTTTAAGCCCCAGAAAAGTAAAAGATATCCTTGGTATGTCAAAAGGCTTAAACTAGGACCTCTGGAAAGATGTTTACATCCAGGACCTGGAACTTCAGTAAAGCTAAGCTGCCATTAAACTACCAAAGGGAAAACAGGCAGATCGACACGGAAATTTGCTGTCAAGAGACTGAGAACCTTGTAAGAACATCAGACTGGGAGAGATGGACTGGTTAATACTTTGAAAATCTGACCCTTTGGTCATCACATTTCTTGCTGTAGTGGAAGGCTTTCCAAAGTGTTCCATAGATAGCTCTAACTGTATGTGAGCTACACCAAAATTATACCATGCCTCGGTATCCAAAGCCTGCCTCAACAGCCTACTGCTTTCTTCTGAGACTGCCCAGGAGCTCAGGAAAAGCTGATAACTAAGATCTCAAAAAAGGGTGGCTTAAAGGCTCATGTTCCTTCCTCCTGCTCACTATTCTCTGCAGTCACAACAGTGGGGAGCTTGCATTAGAGCACACTAAGTGCAGAAACCCTGATGAAATAGGGTTTTAGAAAGTTCACTAGTCAACAACAGAACACACTGGACTTCTCATTGTAACATGTCCAACAGAACTCTTACATACAATAGCCTTCCACCAGATGCAAACCAAAAATTTTAGACATATCACAGTCAATCCATGTATTGTTTTCCTCATCCACGGTACACATCAGGGCAACAGCTGCTTCAAAGTTCATCAGAACACATAAACTCATCTTTTGCTCACTTTGGCTCTACACCAGTTTTCAAAAATAGCATGCATTTCAAAACATATTAATTTACCTCCTACATAAAATTAGTCAATAATTTTCTGGGTGTCCAGCCTGTGGTGCCTGAAAAGGGCAAAGTTTTCAGATCATAGGATTAGTACTGAGTTCACATTACTCAAAACTTAAAATACTGGTTTTGGAATCCAATGATGGGACGTTTATATTACTTGAGGCCATCCCACATCTGTAAGTCAGGGGCATTATTATTTCTGTTACAGGTTTCTCTAGTTCTACACTTTTCATGGCTGTGATAGCTCAGAGAATTCCAGGTCAGAACTTCTTGGAAAAACACCTGTATTCCCAGTAAGTAATAGCAGCAGATATGAATTTCTGCCATTTCAGAGAAAACAAGGCAATGGATCACCAATAAATGGTCTGGAATTGATGTCAAGAAATCATCTAGACCGTCTCTCTGCATGAAGGCAAGGAGGTCAGCCATGCTGGAATACCAGTATTGGATGCTACTGGTTTAAACATTTCAGCTCTCAACAGACAGCTCTTATAACTTTAACTATCACCAGCTATCAAGGATATAGGCCTTAATTTTTACATATTCACCAAACTACTTCTCAGGTTCAAAATAAACAATTACTGAAAGTGAAATCAAATACTTCCACTGAAAATGTCATGCCAGGTTTATGGGCCAAACTGTGATTTTAGCCAAAATTAACTCCAATAGAGTTATTCTGGATAAATGCTGGTTGCTGAGGACCAGAACAGATTCTAGCAGCTTGGTTTATATCTCCACTTAAAAATGCAATGGCTTATGCACTAGTATGTGTAGTGCTTGATTTTGTCTGTGACTTTTTATTTTTTGTGGTTCAGAAAAAACCACCACCATTTGATCTCTGCAGAAATCAAAATCATTCACTCAAAGCACATGGACTTTTTTGGTTCTCATCTTATAAATTTCTGCTTTATAATTTTCTTATTGTCATTACACTATAAATATAATGGTAAATGTAAAATCATATAATTATAATATTAATTCCATGAACACATTTCAAGGCAATATTCACCTATTTTTTCCAGAGATTGTTTGGTGGCCACAAGTTATGAGTGTGACTGTTCTAAACATCTGAGGTTTTAGTTTAAGCATAGTGCAAGAAATAACATTTCTGGTTTTCAATTTAATATGCCTGAATGACAAGTTCTTGAGCAAAGGGCCAGATGCTGCCTGCCAGCCTTGGTAGCAGTCTCTGCTCTGCACAGCTGTCTTTCATTGCTAGACTGACAATGTGAATTTATATGAGCAGCCAGTGACTACTAAACCCCTTCTGTGGAACAGCTTTCTGTGCCAGAAGCAAACCCATTACACTTACAAACTAGTGGCCTTTCAATGCTATTTCAGGACACTGCCAAATAGAGAAACACATGTGATACAAGACAAATCTTAGCATGAGAAACAACTTTTCTATATTAAAAGGGACACAAGTACCAACATACTTTACATGTTACACTGTTCTACTGTCTTTTTATTACCTCCATATATGCACTGTGATTTCTAGTGACAACGTTTTTCTTGTAAGAGTAATAAATACATCTGCCTCACTAGAGAAGTCTTTCATTCCTATGAACAATACAATCTATATATTCTAATTTATAAAGAAGAATAATAGAATGTGGTGCACAATTTGTTACAGATTATGTGAGATTACGTCTTCAGTTAGGAATGAACAATAAAGTGCATAAAGCAAGAAACAGCAAATCTTTCACCAGACATTCTCCATGTTGTGATAATAGAGATAAGTACTGATGCAGATTGCATATCTAGAGGAATGGAATAACTAACACATATGTAAAATGTAGGAATAGAAATTACTTGACCAAATTTAGGTTAAATTCTTGCTGTATGTATCAAGGGAAACAGTAAGTTCTCTTCTGGAATATTCTTTCTCAATGATAATGATGATTCAGAGGTGACTCAGGGTGTCCGGCACCTCAGAACTGACAACAACAAGCACAGAGTGCCAGTGTCATCAGTTGCATTTCAAAACATATGGCACATTGTTATGCTGCCATTCCACAAGTTTTACACTTTTGGGCAGGTTTAACTGTTGAGGAACAGCTGGTGCCTTTTAAAAGTCAATACCCTTTTAAATTAAATATCCTGGGTAAACCAACAAGATATAGAATCAAGATCTGGCTTCAAAATTGCAACATTGTGAAATACAATCACCCAAATAGGACCTACATCACAAAAAGTGTCATCTATGCCACAAAAAGGCTCTTACACTGTTAAAGCGATGCTTCAGATTTGGTTCAAGAAATGTACCTTAGGACACCTTTTTTGTCATTTTGCAGATTGCTAAACATCTACTTTATGAGAGTTTGACCTACACTGGAATGATATAATGAAAGGAGCTGACGAGCCAGGACCTTTACACAGACCTCCATGCACAGTAGGAGGTGTGGAAACAGCCGTGACAATCAGCCAGCATGTTAAATGAGATGTGCCGGCACATCCATGCACCCACGCATTCTGCCACTGCTCTCTGCTGGCACGAGGATGGCAGAGCAGCTCCTGGACGTGTCCTCTGTATGCTGTTGGACTGTGTTAGGCTTACTGTGCCTCTTCGCTTTAATTTATCATATCTCTTTGCTTTAACAGCTGCTCTGGTTGCTCTTCATTTGTAATTAAGTCACTCACATTAAAACAACTTGACTGAGAACCCCAGTAAGAGTTATTTTTGTGACCTCATGAGGCTCGTTTGCTATTGTAGAAAAATGTATATAAATCTCTATCCTCACTGACACCCCAAGGATCAACCCTGCTGATGGCTGGCTGAAAGCCTTCAGCACATGTGCTTTCCACCTGACTGTGGTCACCCTGTTATTCAGGACACTATTCCTTATTTATGTGCATCCAGCTCCATTTCCCAGTGATGTGCCCACTCTGATCTGCACCCTGGTGATCCTCATCCTGCATCTTCTGATCCAGAGGCTAAGAAACAAGGGGAAGGCTACACTCAGGAGGCTGACACACAGAAAGGTCACATCAGGGCAGAACAAAACCTCAACACGAGACAGAGCTTGACTGAAGGCCAGCTCCTCTCAGCTACACATTCTGTAACTTTACTCTGCCTTTGTGTTTTCTTTTTGCAGAAAAGTTAATATGTTAGTATGCCAGTCTCCCTAATGGAGCACCATAAGACAGCACTGACTATTCTTTCTTTGAGGGTGCCAGCTCATTTCACTGGCTCTGATACCCCAGGGTAGGATCATCCCATTTCACTGTCCATTTCTCAGCTAGTACTCTTGACTTTAGGATGAGGTGGCTTCTGGGGACACTAAATTTCAACATGCAGGTAAGACAAATCTCTCCTGTTTTGCTCAAGAGCAGAGTTATGGGTGGATTTTTTCTTTCCCCAATAGCAGTTGCACTTAGTTTGGACCATTTTATGTAACAATACACAGAGGTGTAATTAACTTTCCTCTGGAATAAAAAAAAAAATGGAAAAAAAAAAGGAAGCAAAACAAAATAACAGTAGAAATAGAAGAGTAGTTGGCAATTGCTGCTTCTGGGTATACCTCTGGAGACTCATGGAACACCAGGAACATATTTCAAAAGCAGAAATTGTCCATTATAGGTCTTCAAACTGATAGAAGCTGTTGGGCAAACTGGAGTGTCTCTTGCTTTCATAGGACCTGAATAAATCCCAGTGCTTTCCTACACCTGCAGAATGGCTTCCTCACACTAACAAACTGGACTGTATTTCCAGAGTCTGAGTTTACCCAACATTTGCATCCATAAACACAGCATTAACAAGCCTCCTGCACTCCTTCTCCACAACAGGGTTGTACCAACCTCCCAAGCCCTCATGCAGCCAACATCCCAAATCACCAACTCACACCAGAATTTGAATAATTGCAACTTGGGCCCGTTTCTAATACTTATTTCCTTCATTAGCTTAATTGGATATACCAGAGGGACTGAGCACTCTGCAAGAGACTAACCAACCTTTCCAAGCTCAGATGGAGATTGCACGTAAGGGCAGCCAAACACATAAGAGCACAAGCTAGAGGAGTGAACCATATGAAATTTAACAGGAGCAAGGGCTGGAGAGAGGGTAATCCTGATTACAGATACAAACTGGAGGGAGAGAGGTTGGAGAGCAGCCCTGCAAAAAAGGACTTGGGGGTTTGGGTTGATGGCAAGTTGAATATGAGTCAGCAGTGCCCTGGCAGCCAGGAGGGTCAACCATGTCCAGCCGGTTGAGGGAAGGGATTGTCCTGCTCTGCTCTGCACTGGGTGGCTTCACGTTGAATATTGTGGCAGTTTTGGGTGCCTTAGTGTAAGGAGGATATAAAGATATTAGAGAGCATCCAAAAGAGGGCAACCAAGATGGTGAAGGGCCTTGAGGAATAAACTTACAAACAGCACCTGAGGTCACCTGGTTTGTTCAGCTCAGAGAAGAGAAGGCTGAGGGGAAACGTCATTGCAACCTACACCTTCCTCAAGGTGTGCAGCAGAGGGGGTGCTGATCTCTCTCTAGTGCCCAGTGACACAAGGAAATGGAACGAAGCTGCAACAGGGAAGAGATTTGAAGTCCACATAATCCAGGAATCAGGCACATTTTTGTGACCATCTGCACAGGTGGAAGGCACTCAATTTACCTGAAAGGAAGAAGTGGGTCCTTGTCTGAGAGCAAAGGCTGCAGCTCTGGCTGGGGGTCTGCACTATCTACTCCAGTAGTGCCTGGTGCTTTCAGGGGGACAGAGCTGCTGAGGGTAGTGGCTGCAGTGCAGATCTGAGAGTACAGAAGTGCCTGGACCTTTCTCCTGAAGCAGTGATATGCAGCAGAACTGCCTGCAAATCGTGTGCCCAGGTGGAGGACCTCCTGCAGCAAGTGGCTGAGAAGGCCACATAACATCAGGGAGGCTGAGAAGTTGGTTCCATTTGCAGCCTGTGATGGACCCACACCCTCTAGCCAAACAGCCAAAAATTCCCACACGAGCACACACAGAGGGGAATCCTCAATAATGCAGAAGAATGCAATGGCAGGAGGAAAGCACTTACACAAAGCCTGAGATGCCCTTGCAGAACCACTTCACCACTTTTCAGACTGAAGAGGAAAGACCTGTCACATCAGGAGTGATGCTGGAGCTGAGTAAGGCAGCCTGATCTGCTCCCAGGATAACAACCAGCACAACTAAGAAAAGGCAGCAGGTGATAGTAGCAAACAACTCTTCTGAAAGAGGAATGCTGTTTACCAGGGGCTCATACCAAGGTGTCACTGAGAGACTGCCAAGCCTTGTACAGTTCACTGACTGTTACCTGCTGCTGTTGTTTCATGTGAGCACCAGTGATAAAGCTGAGCAGCATCCAGAAGGATTACAGAGCCCTGAGAGTGATGGGAAGGGACTCTGGAGCCCAGGTAGTTTTTTTCATCAATCCTCCACTCAAATGGAAGTGGTTTGAAAGGGCCAGTAGAATCTGGCAAATCAACAAATGGTTACAGGACTGGTGCCACAGCCAGGGGTTCAGCTGCTTAGACCATCAGACTCACTTTGAGACACCTGGTCTGCTGGACAGATCAACTTTGGTCATAGACTTGCCACACTGATGAACAGGGCTTTAAATTAGACTTTCTAAGGGAAGACAATTTCAATCCATGCCACCCCTACTAGCTGGACAAGCTGTCCATCAGCTAGCAATGTGCCCTTGTGGCCAAGACCAATGGTATCCTGAGGAGCCTTAGGAAAAGCACTACCAGCAGGTCAAGGGAGGTGATCCTGCCCTCTACTCTGTCCTGGTGAGGCCACACCTGGAGTGCTATGTCCACTTCTGGGTCTCCCAGTTCAAGAAAGACAACTGCTGGAGAGGGTCAAGAGATGTGCTGCAAACATGATTAGGGGTCTGGAGCATTTCTCTTATAAAAAAAGGCTGAGAAATCTGGGCCTGGTTTAGCCTAAAGAAGGGACAACAGAGAGATCAATACATATATATATATAAATATCTTAAGGGCGGGTGTCAAGAGGATGGGTTCTTTTCAGTAGTGCCCAGCAGCAGGACAAGGGGCAATGTACACAGACTGCAACACAGAAAGGTCCATATGAATATAAGGAAAAACTTCATTACTTTGAAGATAATGGAGAACTGAACAGGCTGCCCAGAGAGGTTGTGAAGTCTCCTTCTCTGGAGATCCTAAAAATCTGCATGGACACGACCCTGTGCAACCTGCTGAGGGGGGGTTGATTAGATGATCTTGAAAGATTCCTTCCAGCCCAAACCATTCTATGATTTTGTAGAGCTGGAGGGATCTGTGAAATCCGAAAGATGTGAAACCTACCAAGAACAGAGACTCCAGGTAGAAGGGATTAGCTTTCTAAGACAAGAGAACAGTCATGACCTGGAAGAGGGGTTCATCCTCCATTCTTGAATGTCTTCAAGACCTGACTGGAGAAAGGCTTAAACAACAGGATATGAACTCTGTATTCAAACACTATTAAGCAGTTTGGAGGCAGAGGCATTCTGAGGTCTTTCCAACCTTAGTCTCTGAGCAACCTGATTTTATGATTAATTCTGATCATGCTGAAGAGCCTGGATTTTCTTTCCCATCACAGAAGAGAAACAAGGTCATAGGTGGTTTTTATTTCTGATCCACCTTGTACCTCATAATGTGCTCCAATAACTGAGTCTATTGTTCATGCATCAGCATGAAATCATTACTGTGAAAAGATATAATTTGCTTAATTAACATTCTTTTTTCAACATGATTCATGTTGCTGGCATTGCAAACTACATTTGGGCAAGCAGTATTTCTGGTTTTATGACAAGTTCACCAAAAAAGGCAGAGTTCAATTTTTTGCTGACTAAAATACCTACATAGCTAGGCAAGAGCCATCAGGAGAGGCAGTATCTTTTCTTATACCCATTGATAGCTACTGTGAATGAGCAATTGGATTTTCAGACGCACACCCTTTCTCAGATTTGCCATCTCACTATCTGTCCTTTCATTAGGCCACTTCAAAAAGTATCTTTGGCTTCTGGCTATCATCAAAAACAAGACTGTCATATTTGCCCAGAGTCTGTTGACCAAATCAAAATACGAGCAACGCAAAGAACACAGACATGCTGAACCCTCCATGAATACATCTATGTGGAAAAACTGTATGGAAGGCCAATCCTTAGTGATACTCTGAAGTCTTAGTAATAAGTTCAATTAAGATTTTCCCATCTAAAACATTTTTAGGGCTTTGAGTGCACACTGGGTTGTTTTGTCTCACAAAACAGTATCTTTGTGCCAAATGCTGCATATGTAAAAGAGGCAGAGCCCACAGTGAAAAGCTTATAATGTGTATGTGCGGAACAGACAAATTTTGAGAGAATTGTTGTACACCTTTTGTTGAAGGACACTGAGGCACTACAGAATAAAATACTTGCCCCAGGCCATGTAAAAATTTTCTACTCTGGTTGGGAATTTAACCTCAAACATCTTGAGTCCTAAGCCTGTACTCTACTAACTGCACCTGCATTTACCACTACACAGAAGCAAGCGCTCAGCGCTCTTATGTTCTTTTACTTTAAACTACCCACTCCCCTTATCTAGGGTGTATACTTCATTAAATGTCCATCTATTATATTTTTCTTACTAATTTGCATGCAGATTACATTATTAATATACACATTTTTTTATTTTCTTGTCCAGAAAAATAAGTGAAATACTGATGAAAAATATGACCACTTACTACTTGCATCTTCCAAAAAAAAAAAAAAAAATCTATCAAAAGGAAATCTTGAGACATGCCCCTGTATTCTTGTAGAAGATAATTTAAATGTGTTTTTAGGTCAATTGAGTCAAATGCTTCTTACACTTCACTGATTAAAATAATCACTGTCTCTAACCATTGCAGAAAATTGAAATTATTAACAACCCGATGATTTTATTGTTTAGCATAATAATCTTTGAGCTGTTTGAGAAAATCAGAAGTCTACTTCATGCTTATGTAGAATTTGACTCAAACCAGGTATCCTGCCATAGAAATCCATATAGGAAGTTGGCATAGAAAATATACTACAACAGAGTAACGACAATAAAAGACAACATCTAGGGGGAAAAAAAGTGTGTCTGGAAAAGCTTTTAGCAAAGCCAAACTCATGCAGGGTGTGGCCCATTATTCTCAATACTCCTGCAGCAAGAAAGGATAGAGACAAGACAGATTTTATGTAGCACACCTGGGACATGGGGAAATGTGAAAAATGTGAGCCTCAAATAATTTACTGGTGGTAAAAAGTCACCAGTAACGTTTAAGAGGAACAATGTATTTCATATCTTGCCTAGAAAATAGCAACCCAGGTCCCTGCATGTTTAGCTGTTACGTAAGCCTTATTTTCTCATGGTACAGCAGGTTTGAATCCCACCTGAAGCATGTAGATTGTCCTACTGAAGTCGACAATCACCACTCAGCAGTGCAGACATGTACTGTAACCAGTTAGAAAATGGCACTTTCATCAGTCACCATGTTCTCCACATTGAATAAATGTCACAAGATGCCTGAGCTGGATGTACCATTGGTTTTGTACCAATGACCTGAATAAAGCTTTGAACCCCTTGGTGAGTTTTACAGCACTTTCAGGAGAGCCAAGAATTTGGAAATCATAGTTGTTTGCTTGCATACCTCTCAGTAACAAATGTATTTGAGGAAATTATTTCCATAAAATTTAACAGAAATATTATTTGACACTGATGCATTTTAATTAACATTACCATTTGCCATCTTGTACAAAACAGGACTAATACAGCATGACTTCTGTAAAATTAGGTTATCTCTATTCAGTTTGAAAGCACATAAGTACTCCTGTGTATTAAGTAGATACATTTTAGTTTTAAGTATAACAAAAAGTTGTGTTAAACTATAATCTCATAGATAAAGCTAATTATATGGAAAATTCATTCAACTGAGTTTGCATTGCTTGATTTGAACCTGAATTAAGAAGAATTGGCTTTGTTGAGTTTTCTAACTCAAATGAACATGAAATGCACACATAGATAATTTTACTGCGAACATCTGAATCAAAGAAGACTCTAGAGCTTGAGACGGTTGCAGTTCAATACACACAGAATCTCAACGACCTCCAGGAATCTCAGCACAGGCATAAGGATCTGTGATGGAGAAATGACTGCCAAAATGGGGTTTTACTTCCCCATGCTGCATTTTACTTCTCTGGCTATATTTCTAATTGAATTACCACATTTTTGTATGGGTCCTATTTAAAAGTATATGAGCTTCTGGAAGCCCTGAAATTACAGATCATCTTGGTTCTTGAGTATAATTATTTTAAGCATGAAAACTGACACACACGCAAGGCATTTTACAAAGGATCTCTCAAGAAACTGCATGGACTTGACAGATGAGACACGCTGGGTTTTTTTCTCTCCTACTTTTAATGAGATCTGCCTGTGGATATTTTCCACTTTCATAGATGAAACAACACAGATTATGGAGAAATCTACTCTCTCCCCACTCTAGGAATTAAGACTGGTTATGATTAGAGGGATAGAACACCTCCCTACGAGGAAAGGCTGAGATATTTGGGCTTGTTCAGCCTGGAAAAGAGAAGGCTTCAGAGTGACTTCCAATATCTGAAGGGAGCCTACAAGAAAGATGGAGAGGGAGTATTTACAAGAGCATGTAGTAACAGAACACAGGGGAATGTCTTCAAACTGAAAGACAGTAGGTTTAATTGAATATCTAAGGAAGAAATCCTTCATTGTGAGGGTGGTGAGGTAGTGGCACATGTTGCCCAGAGAAGTTGTGGATGCCACATTCCTGGAAGTGTTCAGTGCCACATCAGACAGAGGTCCGAGGAACCTGGTGTAGTGGAAGGCGTCCCAGCCCAAGGCAGGGGGTTGGAACTAGATGATTGTCAAGGTCCCTTCCAACCCAAACCATTCTATGATCCTATGATTCTATGTTATGAAAAGAAAAATTTAAAAAATATTCAAGCAAGACTCAGAAAAGAAGAGATGACAATTGGGATATTTGTATATTTGTTTTGATCCCTCCAAATCTGGAGGCTACGTGTATTACATCATAGCCTTGCAAAAAAAAAAAAAAAAAAAAAACAAAAACACCCAAATGGAAAAGAGAAGGAAAGACTAGAAGGATAAGCTCTATAGTGAAAGAATATTGTGCTACCCATATTAAGGTGGGATGACATCAATATGTTTACAGGGAAGAAACAAGAGATGACATATTCTCCATATGTTATAATGTGTTCTAGAAAACTTGGAAATGTAGTGAATGTGCCCAGGATACATCATAAGAATTACTCCAAGTGACTACAGAGAAAGTGTAGAAGGTCCTTCATGATGCACTTAAAGAGATTAGTTTTACTATAGCTGAAGTTTACACTTGTGTAAAATATCACAATCTCTGATCAAAACTTTCACAAGCATACACAGGTATCCAGAAAATCCTACAGTAATCCAGAATCATGATTTGACGGAAAAAATTAAGTGTAATGGAAGGAAAAATACTGTAAGTAGTTATATAAGGTAAAAATATATGAAGGAAATTACACTGACTGAAAGGAAGACCAATAGAGAATGGAGGGGGAAATGCAGTTTCAAAAAATATATTCCTACAAATCTCCACCTAGTACTTTAATGAGTTCTTCAATGCTGAAATTTCTACAGGGCCAGAACAAATAGCTGTTTTTCAATTAATTATCTACAGGAAATGCAGCTTCAGTGAGATGCTAGAATGATTAGAAATAATAAAAGCATTCACTGTTGTCAGTGTTTCCACTGAATCATTAAAAGCAATAAAAAGGAGAAATAATATGTAGAATAATGACTAGTAATAGGCAAAAAAAATCACAAATTATTTCTGGCATCCTACACTTCAGAAATCAAGTCTGATTAATATAAAACTACAGAGGCATCCTCTCCTTAGAGCAGCCTCTAAAATTCTAAATGAATAAATAGGGAATGCAGTAAAAACAGAGACACATATTAGTCCAGTGTTGAAAAAAACTGTTTTAAAATTCACGATGCTCAAAGAAGGAAAGGAACATGTTATACAGTTTTTCCAGAAAGGAAAAAAAAAACAACCTAAAAACCAAATTATTTCTGAAATACTCCTTATATCATGGCAGAATATTAAAGAATCATTATTATATATTAAGACAGCAGAACTGCTTGTTCATAAAAATCGGTGTGTGAGAAAGTAAAAATTTGTCTCAATACCAGTATGAAAATAATGAGGAGAAATTCCCTACCCCTGATACTCTTTAACATGACTGTGGAAAAAGTAATGCCTTCATTATGTCATTTTCAGAATGAGGTGAATCAAGTAGATTGAGCAATTTTTGCTGATGAACTGCCTGCTTTAGGAGTCTGAGAACACGCTGCAGGCTCCAGGAAAGGAAGGAGCAATGTATGATTTCAGATCAAGATTGCAGCTGTTGGCATGATGAAGAAATATTAAACAGGTTGCTAATCAATCAGCAACCAAAAACATCAGCATGTTAGTTCAAACACCAAGACAGAACAATTATTTATAACAGCTTGGAAATGAAACTAAGGCAAAGGTTCAGACCAAGAAAGCTGATTATTTTCCTTTATATACAGGATGTGTGACGAACACTCATGAAAACAGGAAGAAATGGTAAGGACTTTTTATAAATAGGGTACTAGGCTGACAGGTTGAAGACAAGTTTCAAAAGCACATGGCATAAAAATATATGAAGAACTAAGCCTGTAAAACGTATACAATCCTATTGACTCCATGAGCAAGACTTATAACTGGGATAACAAAAGACTGATATCCTTGGAATCTTATGTCCCTGTTGCAAAAACCGCCAAACCAATCAACCCAACAAAAACCGCTCTTGAAAGAACTTTTAAAACAGGAATATCTGTTTCCTACATAGGTTTATATTCTTCATGGTTTCAAAGGCAAGCCTAATAGATCAGAACTCATTGGACTACTTAGATTTTGTGTTAGGTCAAGCATATAGATAAAGCATTCACCTAAAGAATTGACACATTTTGCTTCATTAAACTTAAATTCAATTTATGAGTTCAGCTGAGGATAATTCCTGAAATCCATACATTTCAGCTATAAACTGTAAGTGAGGGATTCCTTTGACCAATCTTTTGACACTTAGAATGTAGACATCCAGCCTAAGCTGGATGCTCCTGCTTAGGGAGAGAGATCTCCCTGTTTAGTCAGTAGAGACAGAAAAAACCCCACTTCTAGAACAAGTCTAATGCCAGCTTCCTCTGGTGTTACTCTGGTTAGTTAAATATTCAATAATACAAGGCTATACACATGTAAAACCTAACTTCTGTATATAAGCATAGGTTGGTCTTAAAACAATCTTTTTTTCCATTAGAACAGCATTCTATATTCCAGAACTTTTTGGGTGCCACCACCTCCTAAGTTGGGTTATCGCACACTGTTACAAAACATTCACTCAACAATGAAATAGCTACAATTCTACTGTGTTCCTACTTATCCAAAAAAATTACAGATCTTTGGTCATCTTCAATATAAATACATTCAATAGCAAATTATTGTCTGTGGTTTAGGTCTTTTCTTTCTTTTGTTTTAGAAACCTTTAACTTCAGCATGAATCCAGCATCCTGTGACAGTATCATACTGAACTAAAAGCAGAACTGCAAATTCAGCTGAAAACAGACATTGAGTTCCCCTTCCTCAGCACAAGGTGACATTTTTCAAGTAAATCAAATGCTAGTGTTAAAAAATCCCCCTATCATTTTTTCAAAACTCAGCAATATGTGTTGGCACCAAGGACAAAGCAACACTTTAAAATATAAAACTGAAGGATGCTATTCAGAAAAAATGTCATGTGAACCCTGTTTTAGTGGCTGAAGAGACGTGAACTACCTACACTGAATATGCAGTACATTGTAGTCATAGATAGTGAAATGTCAAGAACAGTGAATGCAATTTGATTATGTCAAAATATGTAGCTATTTCTGCTACTTGTTCTCTTCCTACACTTCTTTCCATCTGTTGGTTCTATTTATCTGCTCTGTCTAGTTCTTTAGACTCTATTTGTTGAAGACTGAAAACTCTGTCTTATACTTGTCTAGTGTGTACCTCTGCAGACCCCTGACCTGGCTGGAGTTCTGAGAAAACCAGCGAAAAAATTAAAATTCCAGAAAGCCAATAGCATCTGTGAGGAACATCCAATATGATACTTAGAATAGAATCATAGGCTCATTTAGGTTAGAAAAGGCCTCCAAGATCATCAAGTCTAACCTTTGACCGAACACCACCAAGTCAACTAAACCAAGTGCCATGTGAAGCTGTCTTGAACACCTCCAGGGATGATAACTCCACCACTTCTCTGTTCAAGCCTATTCCAATGTTTTATCACTCTTTGAGTGAATAAATTCTTCCTGATGTCCAATCTGAACCTTCCTTGGCACAACTTGAGGCCAATTCCTCTCGTCCTATCGTTTGTTACCTGGAAGAAGGGGCCGATGCCCACCTAGCTACAATCTCCTTTCAGGCAGTTGTAGGGAGCAATAAGGTCACCCCTGAGCCTCCTCTTCTCCAGGCTAAACACCTCCAGCTTCCTCAGCTGCTCCTCATAGGACTTGTGCTCCAGACCCTTCCCCAGCTCTGTTGCCCTTCTCTGGACTCGCTCCAGCACCTCAATGTCCACCTTGTGAGGGGCCCAGAACTGGACACAGCACTCGAGGTGTGGCCTCACCAGTGCCAGGCACAGGGGGATGATCACTTCCCTCATCCTGCTCTCAGCACTATTTTTTGTACATGCCAGGACGCCGTTGGCCTTCTCGGCCACCTGGGCACACTGCTGGCTCATGTTCTGCCACTGTCAACCAGCACCCCCGGGTCCTTTTCTGCGGGGTAACTTTACATTCACTCTTCCCCCAGCCTGTAGCCATGCATGGGGTATTTATCACAATGACCACAGAAATTTAAAAGGTTATAAAACCAAGTCAACACTGACATGAGAAAAAAAAAAATGTACAGCCATCTGAGTTTTTTAAGTACTTGTGAAGATTTCAGATTGAGAAATTACTGCTTCTATCAGTGCTACCATATCCAACAGATAAATTTCACTCCATTAGATCCAATAGACTCTGCTTCTACAGTGTCCCTTCACCATATAAGAGATTTAAGCAGGCGTTGCCTCACTATCCATTTCTAAAATATACTATAAAACTATATACTACCTTTGTTAAACTGGGCTGTTGCTTTACTCTCTGAACACATATATGCTTCTAAATGGAAGCCACTTTTAGCTAGTTAGAGATGTGGATGTTTATTAAGCCTCCACTGGAAAAAAATGTACTATTATTTTAAGTCTATTTTTTCTGTTGATCAATAAAGCCTTGACTCCTGGAAATTAACAAAAGCGATAAACAACTGTATAAGCACATATGTCCACAAGTAACTTGATTTTATGGGGTTAGCTATTTTAAAACCCAAACCTACAAAACCAAAACTAAACAGATCAAACATCTGCCACAACACAGTTTATAGTGTCTGATGATAAAGTGGTTAATTACTGCTCAGAATTTATTTTTTGCTTTAAATCACGAGGTCAAGTCAATAATGTAATACGTAGTTTAGTAATATTAAATATCTTCAGAACAGTCTTTCTTTGACACTAGAGCACAATGTCTAATCAATCAAGATAAATAAGACCATTTAACTGTGACAAGGAAGAGGAATTTCCTGAGTATTATCTGGTGGATACTCCTTGTGCTAGTTCTGTGACCCACAGAAATTTCAGAAACATTTGACACCATCAGGATCTGCTGAAGAATCAAAGGAAACTAAAGAATAAAATAACATAGGCAAGAAATGAAATATATACTGCTCTCATCCAGCTTGTTCCAGCCTGTTAATATTTTCAATTTTCCTTTAGTTCCGGGGTGACTGAAACAAAGATTAAAAATCAAGGAGGGAAGAAAATGTAATTTCTGCCACCCAAAACCTTGCAATTTTGGCAGCGCTGTTCAATACAAAAACAACTGTCCCCTCCACCCGAAGGTTGTTTTTCATGAACTCTAACTTGAAAAGAAGTTTTCTTTGGAAGTAGCAAAGTATTCAGAGGTGAAAGCATTAGCACAGACTGTTTGGTTTATTTTGAAACACTTAAAAGACAACACCAAAACAAAACATCCTGATATACCAGGCTGTGAACGTGAAGGGCATTATATTTCTTTGCCACTGTTTTGCTGTAAGAATAAAGAACTGAACTGTAGTTAGCTCCTGGGAAAGCCTCTCTGAACACTTTTCAGAGTGCAATGCCAACAGACACATGAATACAACAGGCTGAACTCATTCCTGACACAGTGCTCTTGGCCCTTGTTCTGTCTGAGTGTGGTTTATAGATTCTATTGTTAATATGTTCTAAGTAAAAATGAATAAAAATGTCTCTACTTTGTCATAGCACTGCCATCAAGTTGGAATGTATAGGTATCCTTTGAATTATGACTGCAGAAAATAATTTCATATTCTTTGACTACCGAAGTTCCCAGACATCTGAAAACTCAATTTCATTGTTTCTACACACTGTGAGAACTATACAGAAGTGCTCGCTTTATAGATGTCCTAATTTTTTCAGACATATCAATCTGCAATCTTTCATAAAGATTTGAGGGGGAAGAAGGGCTTTATCTCCTTTGATTTATTTGTTTAAAAGTTCAGTACATTTGCATTTTGTTTCCCTGGGTAATCTCACATACTTGCTTGCTAAACTTAAACCTGAGGAAAGGCAAATACATTCCAACAAGAAGATTTAATGGAACAAATGTGCAAGCTAAATGGAGGCACACTGGCACTGACACATTGACAAGACCTATAGAATCAATCTTTAATGATACTCTGGCTAGGGAGACATCACACAGTAAAAATACTTCCATTTATTTGGGAAGAAAGATGTGAGATTATGAGAGATTAAAGGGGCCCAAAAAGGGATTTGCTTTTTAAGACAAAGAACAAAGAGTTCATAATGTTCAGAGTATCACATCAATAGGCAATTTTACACAGTAATAAAAGCAAAATGCTGAGATAAAAACCTCTGAGCATTTCAATATCTAAAACTAAAATATTCACATTTTCTTTATTTTAAGTTGAAAATTCCAAACAATAGGAGCAATACAATACTGTAAAATGTAAAATCCACTAAAGGATACAGTCACTTTAGCCACATTTCCTTTACTAATCATTGCCCCAGCCACAGAATATAAACCCCACTACAGATAATTTTAAGCTGGTCTTTATTGTAACACTAAATAAAGCCAGCTAAATACGCCCAGCTGTTCACAGTAACGTGTATCATTGGGAAAGCCAGACTTTAAAAAATACAAATGCATGTGAGCACTGAACTCCTAAGAGGAGACAGTGTATGACACATGGAAAAACTAATGCACAGGGCTTTCTATATCCACACGTTCCAGCAGAGCAAGTCAGACAGACTTCTGTCAAAAAAATCTGTAAGAATAGCTCAACTTGCCCCAGAAAAAAGAATAAGTTATGTGGTTTATTGATGTCTTTTCTAGACATATTTCACCTAAGACCATGCAACACAGGGAATCCTACGACCTTTCACTACCCTTCTACAGAATTTTCATAAGCCAGGGTCTCACAGATTCTGACAACATAGGTCCTGAAACAGTATTGGCATTTAGGTTATATTAAACTATCCAAAATGTTGAATAAATTACTTAACTCTCCACTCCAAGTCCCCCTGTAACACACTTGGTCACTGAAATCCTCCCTTTAACCTTTGAGGCATAGATTAAACTACAGCATTCTTGAACATAGGAAATACAACATATGCTGTAAAGGCAATGCCCCCACACAATAAACATTTACTATTTCCTTTGATTCAAGCAATTGTAAAACAAGAGAACTAGCCAGACAAAAATCTAGTCTTTCCTTAGATCCTCAAGAAATTATAAACACTTCTGGTTACTCTTCATTTTGTAAAGGAGTTTCTTTACAGAGTGAGCTTAGTTCAGTGTAGCCCCATGTTTTAAGCACTAAATAGAGCACCAAGTATACTAGCTCTGTGCAATGTTTCACCTCCTGTCTCCATCAATAAACCCTTGATTAGGGCAAAAAAAGTATCTAAATTGTGAGTAATGCTTTCCTCACATATGGCAAACATCCCACTGAGAGCCTGTCATCATAATATTAGCTTTCACGTAAGGATGACATCTGACTTATCAATCCAGTTAAGATATTTTTAATGATCCTACTTACTCTGTTCTTCCACCCTCATTCTCTGCAAACCTTTCAGTACCACAATATGCAGTAGTGTGATTCAGGTTTGTTACTCTAATCTTGGTAATCACTTTGCAACTTATTTAATCCACACAGAAATGCATGAACATTTATTCATAATAAAAATCACAAATTAAGAGCAATATTGTTGCTTCATTGAGAACATAAAAAGTAAGCTAGTTTAATTACATCCAGATATGATTATGGCATGACTATTGAAAAATTTGATGCAGTCAGATTCAGGATCATTTAATTCAGGTCAAGTGGAATGTACCTACAATGAAGGAGAAAAGTGAATCACTGTACTGCAGTACTAGGCAACACAAGTTATTAATATGGCAGCTAAAGAGCTGAGAATATTTAAGAGAGTTAAGGCTGGCTCAATGGATGTTTGTGACTGGAATCAGTACTACTGAATGGAAGAACTTAAGTGGCCTTCCCCTTCACCTCCTCCAATATTCTAGATGCAATTTAGGTTTCTGCAGCCTCTTCACTGTAATTCTATGCATGTATTGTTCTGTTCAGGACCCTATGTATATATAATTTCTTATGCAGTGCTGATTCCAGGGCAAGATTTTAAAATGTAGACCATTATTGTCTCTTGGGATCCCAAGATCATTCATCCCAGTATTTTTTTAATCTATGCTGAAAGCATTATGCCAGTTGATTTCAATGAGAACACCATTATAAAGGCTTCACTGAGGTCTGATTAAAGTCCTGGAAAGACTTTTACAGAAGCCAAACTGTCTGACTCATGTAATGGTCCTACTGTAGCAAACACAAGTACTTACACGTATGAAGTTCTATATATGCACAATAACTTACAGAACTCCATATGCTTCTTCTAGGATGCACAGAATGCAGCAGCTTTTATAGGAAGATTGAAAGTTTGAGTATGCAATTAGTATTTTTTATCTTTAGCCTTTGTCACGTATTGTTTAAAAATTGTTCAGCATAGTTCTTAGAAGCAAAGAATTAAGTAGTGCATGTTTTCATCAATGAATTGATTTTAAAAATTTGAGCATTTAGGGTTTTTTAAACAAATCAATAATGGCTATGACTTCAGATTACTCTGAAGCTAAAATGGCAGAGAGTTGGAAAGCAGAAATTTGGTCTGAAAACTACTTTTTCAAAAGAAGAGTGCCTTCAAACACTCAGGAAAAAAAATGGGGTTTACTTCAGAAGACTGAAAATTTGTTTTTGCACTGAATTCCTATAGATTCAGCTAAGAATGACAAATGGTATGTGTAGCTAAATGAAACAGCAAGCTAAAAAAGGAATCCCAAAGCAAGTATGTGCAAACCAGAAACAAATGAAGTCCTGATCTTAGACAAGGAGTATTATCATTACTTCTGTGCAACTTCATCTATGGTAGTGTCATCATTCTCCTTTGAAACAAGACAGAATATTTCAAGATTTTAATTCAAACTATCTACTTCAAGACATCCTATGGGAAGTTTTAGTTTACTCCTCCTTATAATAGCACTTTCTTCTCCAAACCAGGGTTTAAGTTCAAAGATCTTTACCCTTCAAAAGTAGATTGCACAAAGTTTTTTGACACAAAAGGCAGAAAAGTAAAGAGAGATGTTTTCATACCCATGCATGCCATTCCTCCATTCATTTGGCATGTCTTGTGAACACCTCCAGAGCAGTGGATAGGTGTTTCTCTTTAACTGCAGTTTGAGAGCTATGCTTAATCTGAAGTTAACATTTTGTCCCATCTCCTTCAACCAAAATGACAGCCAAGNAGAACCAGAGAATTCCAGCACAAAACAGAACTAAATAAATGTAAGATGCAGCTATGCATGTCCAGCTATGGCCTTCCTGCATCTACAAGGCAGTAACGAGACAGACGTTTTCCAGAGTTTTGTCCTCCTCAACAGCAGAATGTGACTCTGATGGTCAATCATAACTTCTCAATGTTCAACTATAAGGATGTCCTAAGCACAGGATAGATGCCACAGAGGACATTCATCCAGCATATCTCTAGCAATATATAAAGAGTTTGATTTATAGGAAAATCATGACCCAGTCACACTTCACATCAAGGAGTTAAATAAATGTAACATGAATATAATGCACAGGGCTCTAGCTGCAGCAAAAGCATTATTTCATCATAAAGCCTTGAACCTGAGATCAGAAAGATTCTGTCCTGTAGAAAAGCACTAGCCAGCACCAGCTGAGACCAGAAAAATCTTTGACAGCAGATCACTGATGGTACAGAACCCAGCAAGTAAAAGCAGATCTATTGGCTTTTAACCCAGTATCAGTAGGGACACAGGTTCCAAACACGCATTGCCCTTGATCCCCTAGGAATAGGTAGGATGTCAACTGACAGCACATCAACAACTTGACAGCAACAGTCCATATTCCAGTTGCACAGAAAACACGAAGCAACCACAGTGACACTGCCCTCACCCAGAGGTCAGTATATCTGCACAGAGGTACCGTGGGCTAACTGGCACAGTACACATGTACCCATTGTACTGAAAGCCAAGGTGCATTTGTTTGCACATAACCTTTAAATCCTAAGGGAAAAATTTAGAGAAAGCTCATATCAATCCTTTTCCTACCAGCCTCAAAGCCAGAGTATCTGCTCTTTATCCACCATGCTCCACATGTAGAGATGGCAGCTGTGCAGAAAAGTGACCCACGAGCAAAGGGAAACTGAGTACCTTCAAAGGATAAGCAAAATACTCTCAAGAATCCAGTCCTGCCACAGCAAGACTGAATGAAACAAATTTCAGCCCAACCTGTTTCTCTTTGTAGACTGCAAATTGCTAAACTGCAATTTGTAGACTGCAGATTGCTAAAGGGTTATTGCTGTTTAAAACTTCTTAGAGTTGCAAGGCACAAGAACAAAGAGTTACAGCAGAGTCTCGGCTCTTATTTAAAAAGTTTTGCTTTTGTTAAGTACTTAGTGATCTATTGGCTGCTTAGGGGGACCTAAGTGGGTCTACTTCTGAACAGCATGAAGATGATTCTGTGCTTTTCTACAGCAAACAAGTCAATAAAGATCATAATTTAGCATAAAATAAGGACATTTTAATACTGAAAGAATCTTTCATTAAAAACAGTACCAGATCATGTTGTGATCATCTGATATCAAAATGTCATAACAATCCACAGTAAATTTCTAGAAAGTAGAACAGGCAGGTGGCTATAAGATGATTAAAGGCTATAAAGACAAGCAGACTAAACTATCTGATACACTTATCTTAAAATAATAGCATTTTGAATAGATTTCATTGCAGAAACTCTGATAAATTTTCTGGAACAAACAATCTCCAGCATTGTATTGTACCAGTATACAGAGCAATTTGAGGAAAACAAGGAGAAGCTTGTTTTTCAAAGATATGTTTTGCCTTTATCTTGGTTGCATTTATAAAATTGTCAAGACATATTCTTCAAATCTGAATATGTTCTGTTTTTATTAATCACGTAGAAGGAAAAGGGAAGTAAACATTGAGCAATTCCTACAGCTTTCTCTTCTGACTCTTCATCCTTTTATAGTACCACAGAACCAAAACCAGTTCTTGCAATACATTTGCAAAGATATTATACTGCCTCTTCCAATATTTTTTGGGAAACTACACTTTTTGTTAGACATTTCACACTGTCCTGAATTTATAATTCTTTATCCTGTGTGCATTCAGAATGTAAACTAGTAAA